>SNQJ01S0196757.1:0-17366 GCA_010110895.2 Picea sitchensis
ATTAAAACTAACTATTAAACACACTAACTAATCTAACTATTCTATATATACAAACTACTAACTAATACTATACTAACTCTAACTAATTAACTATCTAACTAATAACGAAAATATAACTTATTCACAAAATGTACAATATCTACAATTTACAGATTTGAATAAAACTTGAAAAAATTCATTTATATTCTGTCCTAAGACAGCGAGAGATATTTTTGTTGATTTTATAATTTTTATGAACAGAAATAAAGCAGAGCTAAACTAAATAACTGCTACACTAATTCTAACGTATATCTAATTAGACAACTTAATTAACAAACTGACTTGGAGAAATGCTCCAGATTTGTCCTGTGTATGATGATTGGCTCAGCTAATCAGAGGGAGGAAACCCACACTGAATTATCCAGGAGCTTCTCGTAAACGATACGCTGCAGTGCTCTATAAGTTTAATTACAGGACAAACAAGACATAAAAATAACAACAATCTTATAATTTATAAACCTTCACAGTTAGATAAACCTATTTGCAAAGACTTATATGTAATAGCTCAATTGATGAAGAAGAGAAATCTGTCGTTCATTAACTGAACTAAGTAATTGTTGTATTTTTAAATAAGTGAAAGAAATCAGACATGGATCACATTGATTAAATCATATCATTCTACAAAAGACTGTGATAGCTAAAGTAGTCATTAATCAAGTGCAAATTGATAAGCATAAACATGAAAAAAAAGATTGATATTATGAAAGCAAAAGCTGTAGCAGAACATCAACTTTTGTCTCACTTTGTATTAGAAATCCATAATCCTGGTTCTCCCACAAGTGAGGATGCCTTATTACAAAAAAAATAAGTATTTATAAGTTTTCCACAAGGTAAAACCTCCCTGTGGAAGTTATCAAACTGATTACATAAAATCTGGGAAGATATCCCAAGTTTAACTAAACTAGGAATCCAAAGTAAAACCAAAATCCACAAATATTCCCCTAGACTTTCCAACATGTCCCATTCAATTCAAATTTACCTGAAAAGGGCCAAAAATGAACAAGTTAGAAGGACTCTTTATTAACAAAATTATAAAAATCTAATCCTATAGACTAGCTACAGAATCTTGCGATTCTGTAGCTGGTCTAAATAAGACACAGAATCAACATCAAAATCGATTAAAAAATCTTTTAAGAGAATTAAATTCAATTAACATCTAATAACTACTTAAAAACGAATCATTGAAATTGAAATGGTTATACCATTCGAAATCAAATAGGATTAAAAATCAATCAACTAATCATAGAGATATGCGTGCTCTGTTTCTTTTGTTACCACAAAGTCGAGTTAACAGAATCATGATCCAACAGTAAGGGAATCGTTTCATATCCAATGAAATCGATACAATTAAAAGAAATCTTATGCATTTGTTATGCCGTTTCATCAAAAGGCAACACAATCGAATCTAAACAGGATCGTTTTCAAATTGTTATAACGGTGTTGATATAACAAACGTTTCATGCCATGAGTGAATTAAACCGACACTAGCGTGTAATTGTCCATAAATGAAATCATAATGAAATCACTCAGTCGGTATAAGAATTATATGATCGTTTGTTTTTAGCAAACTGGGCAGACAAGATCGATTTGCTTTGATTAAAATTATTTGTTTCAAACGCATTATAACCGGCTTTGATAAAGATAACAATTATTGATCAATTCGTTTGCAAACTAACAACAAACAGAGCAACTCTCATGAAAGTGATCAAACCAACTGAAAATAGACAGCAATCCATTTAAGCGAATCAAACAACGAGGGGTTTTGACATAATCATCGTGAATCGAAACTGTCCCATGATTCGGGCATGAATATCATTTGCACAGGCTTAAGTGAGAGCACTATTTGCGTAAAAACAGAGTCATTCTTCTCAAATTGGAAACGGTCAGAATTGTATTCCAGCGTTGAAAATCATATGACAGCATATGCAACAACCAAACTCATGAAATCACTCAACGATCACAGCATACAAATCAAATCAAAATGTGATTGTTTTCCAAATCTATCATGAAATTTTCTTGCCCTGAGTAGATACGAAACAAATCTAATTAAAAACAAACCACAAATTTCGCCAACTTAATCAAAACAAATCCAATCGAAAACCAATCAAATCCGATACAAATCTACCAGTGACTAAACTAGGAATGATCAAATCATGTATCAAAACGAAACTCCATTTATTTTTAGCAAAGCGAAACAATGTGCAGGATGAACACCAAATGACAGAGGCATTTGAATGAGAAACAGAGCTATTTGAACACAAAATTCAAATCATTATATTAACCTTGATCATTCAAAAAACTAAAACAATACCAAAATTCATACCTATAAGGCTGGATCACAACAATTTAGAGTTGATAATGGCTGTGGCCGATTCAACGTTCTTGAAAACGATGGAGCCGGTTGTCTTCTGCTTCTTATCAGCTGCTTGGAGTTGATCTCTTTGGCTGGTTAATGTTGCAATTTGATTTTCCAGTGATTGAATTTTGGATTGAAGTAGAGGAACGTCAATGTAGTATCATTCCAACCATAACTCACAATGGTCACATGACGGGTGCGTGGGTGTTGAAAGAGCAGGCGAGGGTTTGGACATATTGCTGAGGGTTTCGCTAGGAAATTTGATACCAGGGTAGCTAGGGTTATTCCTTAGGCAGGGAGGAAGATTTGTCATGAAATCATGAGGTGGTTCGGGGCATAAACCATGTGAGTAAGGATACCCATTGGCTAAAAAACATTCTATGTCAGAGTCTGAATCCTCGCTAAGGACAATAGGCTTTGACTCAGCAGGGTGTTTAGGTTTTTTTCTAGCCATCGTTGAAATAATCCTAGCGTTCTTTTTACCCTTGGTATTAGCAGTAGGGTTTGCCTTGGGCTTTTTTATTACAGGCTCTTTAATTGTCTCGGATTTCTCAGTTCCAACATCTAATAAGTCAATAGGAGGGTAGACCGAAGGCTTGGGAGTGGGCAATAGCATATGGAAGGGAACGGAGGGTCCAGCCTTGACTTCATGGTGGAACAGGCCACTGTCAGCCTTCTCCCTTTTAAACCTTTTCGACATCTTATATAAGCTGTGTTGAAAGTAGAAAGGCATGTTTAAAGGGTACCCTATAAAATTCATTAGCAACCGCAAGAGGAGAGAAAAATGAGTTCGTATCAACCATCACAGGTCACGAACTGTTTGACTAGCATCAATAAGTCGTGCCACTGTGGTTTGAGCATAGATATGGGCATACCTCTGTCACAAGAGGTGACTTTGCGCGAGAGAAACAACAACGGCCATGGAACCTCTTCTACTTTCGAATTTTTGAACCAACGCTAGCCTATGGAAGGTAACCCTGTAGCAGAACTGATAAATCCCTCATCGATTTCCAACTGGATATCACCCACCTTGGCTCTACAGCCATCGAAAGTTAAAGCGAACTGTTGTGCCACGAATAGGTTAAAACCCTCAAATCTCTGCACGAAGGTGAGCCACCGTTAGCCTCCAAATCTTTCCAGGCATTGTCAAACATTAACAAGGCTTGGTTGTCATTTGGCTCGATTCGCACGACTGGTGCCATGGAGCTGAGCACACAGTAAGTACAGGGTTTGGGTCATAGCACATAGAGGAGTAAAATGCATGCGGGGCTATGCGAGCTAACAGAGGTAAACGGTGAATAAGGGATAGGCATAAATGCCATCGTGCGAAGGTGGTGGAGTTTATATTTGCCATGCATAAGAGTTATTACGAAAGTACAACCGCTAATAAACATAGTTGTTCTACCCATTATAGCATAGTTCAACAATTATGTGAATTAGCCGACCAATGAATCAAATGGTAAGTGTATAAACCAACACACAATCAACGTTGTGCGAAAGTGTTAAACCATCAACATATGATTTGAAACCAATGCCAAATAATTAACCATGCGCCAATGTATTGTAACAGCTCATATAAGTATTTTAACCAAGGTGCCAAAGGGTCTTCAACATACCAACAGTTATGAAAACATTAACATGGGGATTATATCAAAAGACATATATAAAAATTTAATCATAAACCATATGCACTTTCATGAAACCAATGGTCAAGTAGGTTGAATAAAATGCAAGTCCAACTGCCAATGCGTTACAAACTCAATGAAACCAAGTCACACAATCAATACAAAAATTTCCAATGAGTATAGTTCGAATGTTTTTCCAGCTGCATAACGATAAGTAAAAAGTAAGTGCAATATGCATATTGACAGGAAGGATCATCCCAGTTCAGATAACGATTCCAATGCGACTTTGAAGGACTAATTTTTCACGCTTACAGTCGTGAAAACAAAACGATGATAAGCATGTAAAAAGGCGCAAAGAATAAAAGTGTCGTTCA
The DNA here is from genome assembly GCA_010110895.2 of Picea sitchensis. Classification (NCBI taxonomy): domain Eukaryota; kingdom Viridiplantae; phylum Streptophyta; class Pinopsida; order Pinales; family Pinaceae; genus Picea; species Picea sitchensis. Next base: position 4,395 of record SNQJ01S0196757.1, read on the forward strand.
TTTGAAAATTGCGATGAAAAATCGATGTTTGCAAAACATTGGTGTAGGCATCTCATAAGACAATGGAAAAATGTGATTTGGCTGCCAACAACATTCAAATAAAAAAAAAAACTTTGATTTCTTTGTTTGGTTAAATGGTGTTGTTTTGCATTAGTAACCAGGGAAAAGTCTTTGCTTTCATAAGTTCTTGACAATTTACTTAGATCATAAGTAGCTCGTAGTCAAGTGAAATCCTTCTTTGAGTTTTCTTTTCAAAGATCTTAGAAAATTTTTAGTTTGAAAAGTTGTTTAAGATTTGAGTCATGAGAAGTTATTTTGTTTCCAACTTTCTGTTTATTTTGCTTTCATCTTTCAAACATCACTAGTTTCACTTTCATAACCTTTGACTTAATACAAGCCATAAAAATTAACGCTAAATCTAAAATTCATTAGACTTTTTATGTTTGTAGGGTCAACCAACTAGTTTAGGGTTAGGGACTTGAATTAGGTTGGAGAGGAAACTCTTCAAGGCCATTAAATCAAACATTGGAGTTTGAGTTAGGGAGTGTCAAAGTCCAGTATCATGAAAGTTATCCGGGACCCCCCTCTAACACAGGGGCTAAACACGAGGTCTCATGCGGAAAGGTAGCGGAGATAACCCCTCCAAAGCTGGACCAATCATAGTGGAGAACACAGATAGAGGGCTTGTCTTGGGATTCCGTCGATTGCATTTGCCACAGAGCTTCGTGGGTCTCAAATCCATTCAAGGTACTCAGTTGTCTTCCTGACCACTTGCCTTTGATACCCTTGACATGTTTTAGGCCTGATACCCTGCTCATTGTGGTCTACCTGACTTTCGACTATACCTGCCTGGTGACTGTTCATGCGCTGGAAACCTAGTTGCCTATCTTTTTAGAGACATACACAGGTGACTGCGTGGGTATACCACGGTACCTAGGACAAACATCGGGCCATGCTTTGTAGAGTATACCCAGAGGGTGCTTCCGTGTTTGAGTTGCACTTGCACTGGTAAGTTTCTCTAGTGTTGGTTGTTGTAAATGTTCTTCCAACTAGTTTAGTGTTTGCTTGTTTTATCTTGGAGGGACCTTTTTAGTTTGTGTTGTTTTTGAACGAATAGAAATCCCTAGTGTGTCTTTGATATTCTCACACAGTGGAGGATCACGAGCTCCACTGGCCATGAAGGCTTCTGGGCCTATCACCGGTTACACTGGAGCCACCTCCGCCACCACTGAGGCGAAATCTAGATCGACAAAGGTCTTTTGAAGCGATTGGGTCACAAGAAACTGTACCCGACCAAAATCCGAAGGAAACAACCATTTTAGAACTTGGGGTGAAATCTCTTGGTCCATCCGAAGCTCCAACCACTGATCTTTCGGTACCCATCATCATACAAATTCACCCTTACGAGTGCCAGATAGTGTTGCACACAACGATGGAAACAAATGCTGCCACTTATTCTGGGAATTCCTCAATTCCCACTACGGTTGTCACCATGGGGTATATTCCACCTCCTCACCTACCATCACCGGTCCGAGCCACCATGGTCTCAACTGCCTCTACCTCAAGCAGTGGTCCAATCCCGTCTATGGCGGTGGCCACTGCCCCTTTCACATCGAGTGCGACAGGCCCTCCGTTCTCATACGGGATGCCTAGCTCAGGTACAAGTCATGTACTTTCCTACTCCACTTTACAAACTTTAGGTCTAGGGGAAGGGATCTATAACGCTCCTCTGAAAGGACACATGGGGGGTGCTTCAACTCCTTTTAATGCTTTCCCTTACGGGGGAGGTCATATACCTCCTTCGTCCCCTTCACTCAGTGGCACCCACCAACAATCCGCTGGGACACCCAGACACCATAGTTTATTTGGAGCAGGGAGTCAAGGACCATATTCTCATAATATGTCAGTTGGTTCGACATTTCTTTGTTCGGTGCATTTGGTAACAACACTTTCTCGTCAGCTACTTTATAAACTGGGGGCAACCCCAGTTACAGACAACCTATTCCTATGCAGGGTATTATTCCTGCACAAGGGGCAAACCTAGGAACTTGTTCTGCATTAGGACCTTGGAATTCTTGGTAGGGATCAGTTCCCTCGTTAGGAATGTCGATCTGGGGAAATTCTTTTCACAACCAATGGAACCCCTGACAAGGTACTATGCCTATGACCATGGGATCGGCATGGGGAAACCCTTCCCAAAGTCCTCTGAATGTAATGCACACCCAACCATCTACGTCCTATTTTGGGAATCAACCGATGATGTCTCCTCACACGCAGAATTTGTACGCTGGTCATGGCCATGGTTTTTACCAGAACCTAGGCCAGCAGCCAAAGTTTTCCTGGCAACCTGGTGCCAGTCAAACTCCAGGTCCCTTTTTGCATGGTTATCACCAACAAACCAAACTACCTTTCCTAGAAACCTTGCATTTTCTAGACTTGACAAGGTTGTTGAATGACCCTATCTGTCACGATCCGCATTGGCCCCCTATGCCAACGAAGTTTCCTTCAGACATACCAAAGTTTGAGGCCAAGCCTAATGAAGATCTAGGAGATCATGTGACTACTTTTCACATTTGGTGCTCATCTAATTCGTTAAAGGATGACTCTGTACAGTTGCGATTGTTTCAATGTACTCTCATTGGGAGTGTCATGAAATGGTACATTGAGCTCGACCGCTCAAGATACTCTTCCTTTGGCGAATTGGCAATGGATTTCCTCAACCATTTCCAATTACCTGTGCGATACGACACTGGCACAAAATTGTTGGCCAATTTCGCACAGACAAAAGCAGACCATATCTCTGATCACATCCGAGAATGGAGACACTGGAAGAGTTTAATTAAGGTGCCAGTCCCACCAACATTCTTTCTAGAGTGGTTCCTTAAGTCTTTGGTCCCACAGTTATCCAAAGACGTTGTGATGTCGGGAGTGTTTTTCGAAGAAGATTCCATCATGAGAGCTCAACATCTTGAGCTAATTTTCTCTCAGTTCGATTTATTATACGATATCTTGCCAGATGTGCCACGCTCAATACTTGATAAAAACAGACAAAGAACTGGACCACATGTCGATGGTATTGTTGGTTCATCACACACAAATCCCGTTGAGCAACTGACGAAGCAATTGTAGAAATTTCCTATACAACACACAGTGGCCATCCAAACTACTGTTTTGGCTGCTCCCCCTACCCAAACGTCGGATGTACACACAGTGCAATTGACAAATCCAAAGTCCACCCAGCAGCCTGAAAGAAAGAAAAAACAACGAAAGAATGGTAAGGGGGATAAGAAATCCAATAATAATGCTGGCGGGGGAAACAATGAGAAATGAAAGGTGAGGTATCTGTGCAACTTGTGCGCGGAAGACCACTCGACCCACCAATGTCCTTGTCTTGCAGAGGCCCAAAATTTTGTGACACAGCAATAGCCTGTCGTGTTAACCAACCCATTTCAACACGGGAAAAACCTAACCCAAGCCTCTACAAGCGCAAAAGGGGGCAATCAAGGACCCTCTTTGTCTTTGAACAATATTGCATCTGCGAATGTGTATATGATGAAGGGTGATTCTTTTATATCGACTAGAGCGCATGACTACAGTAAACCAAGCACTTCTGAGAACAACAAAGAATTTGAACTCCCATCTCTTCCTCTCCAGATCGAGAAGACCTTGGGCGAAACAATGACACGCATCACAAAAGTCACGTTCAAGAAAGATTCTCACAACCCAAATGCAAGGGTCACCCAGAACTATTCTGTGGTGGAGGATTTGTCTCAAACCCCTTGTGCAATGTCCACTTTGGAGGTCCTCCAAAGCTATCCTTCCCAGAGGAAAGCTTTGTTATCCGCTTTAGGATCTACCAAGACTTGTAATCCAGGTACAATCATGTTGGATACAACCAACTTAAAACCTCCTCTGCCTTACCACATAGCATTTCAGATAGTAGTGGCTCACCCCACAAAAAGTTTTACTCGGAACATTTTCCATACAGTGGTTGATGAGGGCACCTCGACATGCGTTATGTTGTTGGCATGTTGGAAGGCCATTGTCCAACCCGTTTTGTCTCTATCACCTACTCTTATCACTACTTTTGACGGTCATTCATTCTGACCACATGGTATCATTCCCTCTTTCCCCATGCAGTTAGGAGGGAAGACCGTGTGCGTCAAGGTAGAAGTAGTCGATGCATCCCTCGACTACAATATTTTGTTAGGAAGGAGTTGGACTTATGCCATGCAAGCAGTGGTTGCTACATTTTTCTGGGTCTTATTGTTTCCACATGAGGACCGGATTGTGACCATTGATCAATTGTCTTTCTCCAAACCTGATCCTTCATTGGGAGTATCTTTGGTCCCGATGATTGATAATCCCCAACTGGGCGTAGTCAACGTAGGGGTTGGTTTGTGCCCATCTTTGATGGGTACCTTCGATTACCCGTACCCTCAAGGTGATGTCAAGTTCATATCCAACCACCATAAGGTTGAGATTTTCCAAGTTTCATCATTTCACATGACTTACTTCAATGATCTGTGGATACTTCCTTCCCCATCGACCACGATGGAAGGGACAGGGCACCCTGACATGTCCATGCCCTTATCTGCAGCTGAAGTAGTGTACTCTTTAGTCCAGCAAGCTTCGGCCGACACAGATCCAACTCCTGCACAAGAGCTAGATCCACTTCTAGAGCCTATTTGGGCTCAAGGCTCTCTCGTTAATATCGATTCATTAGACTTAGTCTTGCCTTCCAACGAAGCAATAATTGAAGCAATGACTAGTTCGTAAAAACCCTGGGATGATCTCCATCACAGATCATACTTCCTCCCAGAGTTAATCAGAATCAAAGCCAGAGAATTCACCTTGACTATGTCTGGAGATAGGTCTTGTCCTATTAATCCCTTAGCTACACATGAGGTTTATGTCGAGGGTAATATGGAAACTATCGCTAAAACCATACCTATTAATATCTCCAGAACCGCTGACATCATGGAGAATGTTTTCATCGGAGCTGACTATTCCCCCGGAGAGATTCAAATCTACAAAGATCTATTTAAATAATTTTGCGATGTTTTTGCCTGGTCTTACGTGGAAATGCTAGGCATCGATCCAAAAATAGTCAAACATGAAATCACAACTTATCCAGATGCCAAACTTGTTCGGCAGAAGCTTCATCCAGTTAATCCCAGGAAAGCAGCAACCATTAAGGTTGAAGTTGAGAAACTGCTAAAAGCTAGTTTTATCTATCCTATCCATTTGACCCAATGGGTGTCAAATCCTGTGTCGATCAATAAGAAACAGGGCACGATTCGTGTATGTACGGACTTTTGTGATCTGAATAAGGCCTATCCAAAAGATAATTTTCCCACACCATTCATCGACCAAATCATTGATGAATGTGCAGGTTGCGAGGCCTTTTCTTTCATGGATGGTTTTTTGGGATATAATCAAATACAAATCAAACCCGAAGACCAGAACAAAACGACATTCATTTGTCCATGGGGTACATTCACGTATCGTAAGATGCCCTTTGGTCTCAAAAATACTGGAGCGACCTTTCAGCGGGCCATGTCTTTTACTTTCCATCATTTCAAGCATATAGTCGATCCCTATTTAGATGATTTAGCATCTCGATCTCGCAAGAGAACAGATCATCCCACACACCTATGAATTATCTTTGAGCAATGTTTTTACTTCCAGATTCACTTGAATCCAAACAAGTACAACTTTTGCGTAACATCAGGAAGTTTTTTAGGTTTCATAGTGTCAACAACGGGGATCATGGTCGATCCTCTCAAGGTTGAGGCAATAGTTCAGTTGCCTCCCCCATGCACAATCTTTCAACTTCAGAGTCTACATGGCAAGGAAAACTTTTTAAGACGTTTCATCGCCAACTATGCCGAGATCACAAAGGTCTTTATGTGCTTACTAAAGAAAGACGTTCCTTTTCATTGGGACGATGTCGCTCAATGCTCCTTCGACACATTGAAACATGCCCTCATAACTTCCCCTCTTCTTCGACCACCCAACCATAACAAAGATTTCTTATTATACTCGGCTGTCGCAGAGTCCACCATCGGCATGGTGTTAGTTTAGGAAGATGATTTTCTCTCAGAATATGTGATCTATTAACTGAGCCGAGGCCTAGTCGGACCAGAACTTAATTATTCTCATATCGAAAAACTTGCATTGGAAACAGTCCATGTTGTTCAACGATTATGTCATTATGTTTTGTTTTGCAACACCACCGTCATTTCCATTGTGAATTCGATTCAATACATGTTGACACGATGGATAATAGGCGAAAATATCAGTAGATGGATAGTCGTCCTCCAGGAATTCGACTTAGATTTTGTTTCAGCAAAATCCAAAAAGTCATTGGTCTTCGCAGAACTGCTTTCGGAACTTCCGGTTGAGTCGGGTGATGTTATGCCCGAAGAGTCGCCTATCAGAGGAGATATGTTTTTGATCACATCTTGGGAACCCTGGTACAAAGATATACTTATCTATCTCCAGACTTTGAAGCACCCCACCTCTGCTTCTCGTGATGAGCGTTTTTGTATACGCCATCAGGCCAAAAATGATCTCATACTCGATGATACGTTGTATCGAAGAGGTGTATACTACATCCTGCACTGATGTCTCACTCACGAAGAAGCAGTTATCGTGATTAACGATTTCCATACCGGAGCATGTGGCGGTCATTTGTATGGGTTGGAAATAACCCAAAATATTTTACGAGCAGGTTACTTCTGGCCGACACTAATCAAAGATTGTATTGAATCAATCAAGAAGTGCCACCTATGTCAGATATTCTCTCAGAAGATAAGGGCACATATTGCTCCCATGTTTCCTATCATCACAGTTGGTCCCTTCACCAAGTGGGGGATTTATTACACTACATGCAACCCTCCTTCAGTAAGGGGGCACCTTTATATCATTGTAGTTGTAGACTACTTCACAAAGTGGGTCGAAGCTATGCTAATGTTTAAAGATGATGGAGAGACTACAACTCTCTTTTTATTTAACCAGATAATAGCAAGGTTCGGCATCTCAAGAGAGATTTTCACTGACCATGGTAGTGTCTTTCAGAACCAGATGATGACTGAATTAACATCAAAGCTTGGATTGCGTCAAGAACATTTGTCACCCTACTATCCCCAAGAAAATGGTCAGGTGGAAGCTGTAAATAAATCTCTTAAGACCATCCTGCAGCAAACGATCAACTCAGCCAAGTCAAATTGGTATTTGATGTTATACTCGGCCTTATGGGCTTACCGAACATTTGTTAAGACTGCAACTAGTTTCTCACCTTTTCAACTCATTTACGGGCTGTAAGTAGTCTTTCCTATCGAATGTAAGATCTCGTCCCTAAAATTGGCAGTACAGTTATTGTCAGACACTTCTCCACTTGAAGAATGGTTATTATACCTTGATCAGCCTAATGAGCAGCGTTGTGATGCGGCCCTGGCCAATGAGGCTCACAAACATAAAGTCAAGTGTCAGTACGATCGGTCCGTTCGTCCTTAGATTTTCTTTGAAGGCGACCTTGTCCTGGTCTATGACCAAGATAAGGACCCCCTGGGGGAAAGAAAATTCAAACCCATGTGGTTCAGACCTTTCATCATAAAAGAGGTTCTAAAAAAGGGTGCTTATTGTCTGGTCGACTCTGAGGGAAATTCTTTGGCGGAACCTAGAAATGGGCTCTACCTCAAGAAGTATTACTCATAGGTAGGTCACCTTGGGTAACTTTTTGTAACATATGTATAGTCTTTGTACTATTACTTTCTAGTTTCTTCTAGTATTATGGACGTGTCGTTTTTTATGTTATCTTTTGTCACTATGTCATATGTCAAGTGAATCAGAGGTGTTCATTGGGTACACACACGGTGCTAGCCGACACACTCGGAGGCTTGCCTCTGCATCTTGGGTAATTTTTACACCTCGAGGCCAGTTATTATCTTCTGAAGGTATATGCTTAGGCGACACCACAAAAAATGTCACAGAGTACAGTGCAGTTATTGAGTTGCTTTGTGACACCCTTTCATTTGGTATCTCTCATATCCGGGTCTATTTAGATGCTCAACTGGTTGTGTCTTAGTTAAATAGAGTCTACCGTGTTCATGATCCAACTTTACATCGATGATTCCTTAGGGTACGTCTCTTAGATTGAATATTTGATTATATTACATATTTTCATGTTCCTAGGAGATTAAACTAAGTTACAGATACTCTAGCTAATCAAATTTTAGACTGACATCTCGCACACATATAAAAATACATACACATAAACATGTAAATACATTTTTAAAAGGAAAATATGATCCATAAGACAAAAAAAGACATAAAAATCCATATATAATATCATAAGCACCAGAGTACATAGGTGGACGCAAGTGCCTCAAAACTATGACCAGTAACGAGTCATGGGGCTTATGCCCTCAAAAAATCTATACAAGTAGTGCTCGGTACATGAAAAGTCTAGACTAAATAAGGTCAGGGCCTGTGGGCCCTGTTGTAATGATCAACAACATTTTCCAAATGCCCAAACAGTTGGACCCACGTCCGTGGTGCCCCCACTACATGAGGCTGCATAGATGGTGGCAGATCCTCAATCTCTACCATAGGGACTATGCGGGTGAGCGAGGTAAAGTTTCGCTCAACTCGTCTCAAAACCCTCTCAGCCTCACCGGTTGGAAGCTCTCCTACTGCTATTGGTCCCTCTGTGGCGGTAGGTGCGGCCCCTGGCCAAGGACGACGCTTATTCCTCGCATAATCCACAAGTCACACTGGTCCCACATCTGCACATAACAGACACATATATGTCAGATACTCTGGTATAAAAAAAATTGATATATATATATATATATATATAACAACATAAAAATTACATATGTTTCACAAAAAAAACAATGATACAAACTTACCCATCTCTCCTTGCTCCTCACCAGGAGGTACCGATATCTCAGGGTCTCTTGAGAAATCAATCCCAGCATAAGGGTAATCCTCTATGACTGGAATCTGTCGCGACAACCAAGAAAAGAAGTCATCATCAAAGGACTCATTAGTCCTTCCACCACCCTATCGTGGCAGTAACACTGGCCATATACACACCGCAGGAAGAGAGGACTGATGTCCTCGTACCACCACTCGAGGACTAAAACTAGGAACTCTTTCAAAGAAGAAAGAGCATAGAATTGTCCTAAACCTGAAGTTCCTCTACGTCTGCAACCAACAATATGTCAACTGCCTCTTCATACAATCCAGCAGTGTAGTGCTCCAGTCAAATATCTGTGCATTTAAGCACTAGACTGCATAGTTCATCTGTGCATGGGACGCCTGATGTAGATTCGTAGAACTAGTCATCCGCCCAATAAGCAACACAATCACTTGTAGTGATAAATCGGTGATCTTTCTTATTGGCACCTGAGAGCTCAATCGGTCTGTAAAAGCCTCACAATAAAGTCCTATCAACTCTGATATGTTATGAGGCCCCGAAGAAAATGTCTAGAAATTGACTGGTTCCCCTCTCTTGGAGAGGCCAGTCAAAAAGTATATATCCTCTGTAGTAGGCATCAATGACTACCCCTCTAACATAAAGGCCTCTGCGTTGAGATGCCAATAATCAAGCAAGGCATTCAGTAGCCTAGGTTGTGCTCGCATAAAAATACATAGGAAGAATTTTAGCTGCCCAAATTGCATTAAGGCAGCAACAGCATTGGGGTCTTCCCTGACCAAAGCAATAATTTCCTCATGCTCTCTTTCCCTCTAGTGAACATACATCTTGAAAAAAACCAAGTTTAGGAGGGTTAACCCTTACTTTTAAAAAAAAAATTCCATTAAATAAAGGGTCCACGCAGGCTGTAATGATGACAGTCACATGTACACGTGTGGAGTTTTTCCTTTGCCTGAGTGTACACGCAGCCTGTCATAAGAAAACCGACGTGGACCTAGGGCCGACCTTTAGAGGGTCAACACCCCCCGAAAACTTGAAACTAAAAGCATAAATAAATATTTAAATTGCAAGAGGAGAGAGTTTATACTTGGTCCAAGCAGATGGTTGTTTCGTCCACAGAAGCTCCCTGAAACAATTCTTTTCACAAAGGGGCAGCTTTGGCTTTTAGTCAATTTCTGAATTAACAATGGTGATAATGAGCTGCTAGCTTCTATTTATAGAGTTTTTTGGCCCTTTTTTGTCAATTTTCGGGCCTTTTTGTCATTTTTTCTAAACTGAAAAATCATTTAATATGGTTCGGGAGTTGTCTTTGGATAATCAAGGGAGGTTTTCCTTTGGGTATTTGGAATTTTTTTTATATTTGGGCGTTTGGACGGTCCTTTGGTAAAAATTCATATTTTCCCATCTCGTTGCATTTATGTCAGGATTCCACCCCTACTTTCTACATCTCGTTGTCTTTTCCGCTTTACCAAGGATTGGTCCCACCGAGTTGTGACACAGAACCCTCATTAATACTTTATAAGTGTCGTAATTGGATGGTAGAGCCTACCATAACATGGATTCCCTAAGTAGATCCTGGTTGCATGACGGTGTCCATGCTATTACTAACGACTATAGGCTCGGGAGTCCTCCATAGTTTTTCCTGATTACGAGTTTGAGCCTCATTTGCATGATTCCTTTTCACTCTTGACCTCACCCTCGGGACTCCTAAAAAACATAACGGGTCTTCTTTTAAGCCCTTTTTAGACCCTCTAAACATGAAAATATTGTCGAGCGATCTTGTGGCCTTTCACGCTCATTAAACTAAAATTTGAAGTCACATCTATCCGACGGTAGTTTACCCCTTTTTCAGTCCGGACGACCAACTGTACAAACAAAGGTATACTATAGAGGCTTCGGATCCCTAGAAGAGTATTCTTAGGTATAATTTTAACCCTTTTTCGGGCCTAAGGGACTAAATTTACGAAAAAGGAACCCCCACGGAGTCCATAGTTAGCTTTTTTCAGACTCCTTAAAAATGAAAAAATGGCCGAGTGATCTTGTCTTTATCACACTCATTAAAATGGTTTTGAATAGACGTCTTGTCGGTGCTAGTTTACCCCTTTTTGAAACTGACTAGACTACCTTCGAAAAAGGTACCCCATTGGAGTCTCCTTTTACGTTTTTTAGACTCTCTAAATATGAAACATCGTCGAGCTTACCTTCTCTGGGCTCGCTAAAATTACATCAAAGGACGTTACCATTGTGCGTTTTATTAATTTCATTTGCATACCCGTGTCTTTGGCCTAATGTCGGCTCCATGTTTCTCTCAACTGAACCATCTGAAGCATGCCTTATACACAAGCCCTATAGAACTTTGCCTCTACGTCTTGACACCTTTCGCCCCTGGAGGATTTTCCCCGAGTGTCCTTACTTTGAACATTAGTATTTTCCTTGCACCTCGAACTTGTATGTTTGCAACACTCATCCCTCCTTGGTAACGTAGCATTCTTTTATTCCTTTTCCAAAATTATTGAAAAAGACAAAAAAAAAAAAATTATACCCCAAAAAGAGGAAGGGAAAAGTATTTTATTTTTATTGGCATCACAATGAGTCGCCGTTGGATAAAGCACATTTGTCTGTTTGTTCGTCAAACCCTGGGATTTAATATGACCTTAGGAAGTTGTTCCTACTACATTGAGCTATCTCCTCCTCCGTTTGGTTATTCTTCCAAACATATGGAGAGTTTGTGTTGCCTCTTGCCTTGTAAACTTATGTTAATGCCATGCTGCCTGAGTCTCATCATTTGTCGTGCTATTGTCGAAGGGAATTTTTTACCAAGCCTGAGTCGACCACTTTGCAGTTTGTCTCTTGCCCTCATGCTCGGCTATCCCGAAAGTCCAGTCAAATCTTTGTTCGAAATCAATGAAGCCTTCAATCTGATAATCAAGATTCTCTAGTCCAGGACTGATGAGTTGTCGAAGAGCTCTGGGTAGCGAAGTCATACACTCATATTACACTCCTACCCGAGTTTTGAATATTTTGAAGTTGTTTCTCAAGCTTTGATGACCTCATCTCTAGCCATCAGGCCTTATCAGCTTCTAGAAGATGGATACTCTACACATATATCTTTTTGATTTTGAGATGTAACTCCATTGTGTATTGTTCGTGGCTACACTTTATATAGTTATATGACATGGATCTATAGTGTATTTGATTGGTATCCATGGTTTTATTTTATCCCGAGCATGGGTATGCCTGCCTCGGTGAGACAATTATTATTTTGCAGACGACACCTCTCGATTTCTGGTCCCTGGGCTCACTTGTTTGGAACGTTGGTGAATATTGTTAATGTATTTCGGTCATCAGATGCTCTTCTAAACTCACACATTAGGGGGCATCTGTTATAACCCTAATTTGCACCAGACATGCTTACCTAGCATCAAGCCATCTCCGATTCCTTCTCTGTTGAAACACTACTGAACAACTCTTCTTAAAAACCCCTTTTATAAATGCCCACACACCCTAATCCATTACTGCATGCATGTACACGCTAGCTGACCCAAGACAACCCGCGTGTACCTACAAAAGAACAAAAAAAGGAAAGTTGTTGATGGAGCACACAACTTTGGGTAAGTTAACTAAACCTTTTGGCCATGCATGGCCAGTCACTCGACCAAATACCTAGCTTCTTCTAGCCTATAAAATAAGGGTTAGGGGTCCCATTTGAAAGGGGGAGAATCATAGTAAAGAAACTATACCCGATTGAGTATTCCCTTTGTCCCAACCTTTAGCCATCCTTGTGCAAAGAGAAGTATAGAGCAAAGTAGTTGGAAGACAGTGAAAGAAGAGCCCAGGACCAGGATCGAGGAGCAGTAGCCAACTTTATCATTGTAAGGTATCATTGTGAAGTTAATAAAATAGTTTATTTTCCCGTCCCGCCATATGAGATTGTCATTATTGGAATATTGATTGTATGATTGATTAAATCTCTAACCTGTTAGTTCATAGATCAAATGCATGTGGATTTCTTTGTTTGTCTTTAG
>SNQJ01S0196758.1:14655-29235 GCA_010110895.2 Picea sitchensis
ATCTAATGTGTGTTTCCCAAAGTCCGATTAATGAAAATTACATCCTTATACTTCCTTGGAAATTCAACCTCAAATGTTAAATACTTCAAATACTTCAGAAAACCTTCTCACTTAATAGAGAAATTATATGGAAGGGATGCCAAAAGGATACATCATAGAAAAAGAAATGTTTTGAAAAGAAGACATCCAATAAATAATGAATATGTTAGAGTACCCAATACATCATATACTCCCAATCCAATGTTTTAAATCTACATCGAGTAGTTTAATTTTCCCATGTTTATCCCCAAAATATAATGTGTAACGCTCTTCCCCTTTGACAGGGAAATAACAAATTCTAACATTATATCTTCCAACAACGTGTTGAGCATATCTAGAAATAAATAATATTTGAATATGCTCCAACAAGATTTATTCGACAAAAGAAAAACCATACAACAATGCAACATAGTTATTCCCAATAACATTTAGTGAGACATCTAAAATTTATAGCTAAACTAGGTGTATGTAGTAGGAAAAAAACACAATGATGCAACATGATTACTCTCAATACCATTTAATGGGATTGTTGGGCTCCGTTTTTGTCATATTTCTCCACCCAATAAATCCATTATTCTTAAACCATTCTCCGTATTTTTTCAATAATACACACTATAAACCCTCATTAACCATCATCATTCACAATTATACATCCTGTGTAGTTAATACGCCATTTTTCTATGTTTTAAGTGATTAAACGCGATTATATCATAGTTTTGCTGACGATGGTTCCTGTTAAGAATTCTTGCAGATCAAACGTCTTCTCCAAGTGATCTTAAATATTAAAAGTGTTCTTACATTTGCAGTGGTCCTTGCCAAACTTTGATTTCCTGGGCCACATTTGTTAATATGAAATAAAATTGAGTTCATTTCTTGTACCATCATGTTCAACATTCTCGTACTTGTAGTGTTGTACTTGATATTGTAGCTTAGCTTATTGGTGCGTCTCTCAAAAAAATCGAGAACATTGGTTTTCACCGCAGCGACTTCGACATGCTCTCATGTGTGCCAGAACGTGCCAAGGTCGCACGTGTGGACCTCCAACTCAAAAACAACAATTCAACTCAATTTGGAAACAGTTTTCAAACAACTTATTTCCGCCTCGATTTTCATACAAATGAAGATGAATATGAAGAATCGGGAACATGGGTTTTGTTCCCAGCATAGACAATTAAGTACACCACAAAACCGTTTTCCATAATCAAGAATGGTTTGAGAGTTATGCTCGGTTCTTCAACGTCAATCTTACTAAAATGCATAAATTTGCCCAGATTCACAATTAATGCCCAGATTTTAGGAAAACACCAAATCAATTATCTATTCAGCAAGAGGAGATGAATCTCAACCATTTTGAATTGTAGAAAAAATTTGTTATGATGTATTGGTATTACGAGTAGAAAATGACCCAATTTATCTTGGGTGTTATCATTTGCTATTTTGTTTCCATTTCACAGTTAAACAAATCTGAGATTTTGGGGGAAATTGGTTTTGATCCACCCTGATGTGCCTCTGGAAGAAATATTTAGACATATAATAGAACATGGAGGAAATTCCTTTTTTAATATGTTTAGGAAATGGTAGCAAACGAGGGGATTCATTGAGGCAACAAGTCTTTGGCTGCCCTTTTGTAAACATAACTGATCTTCCATTAATGAAAGTTGCTTGCTCCTAAGTTCTAGTGCATCACTTCAACTTGACCTGATCGTCTTCCAGACACATTTATAGGTTGGGAAGGGCCTCTCGATCCAGGTAACGTCCTATTCTTTTCCATTTTGTTAATTAGTTGCATATTATTGTGTAGTTTATGTGTGTTTAATTTTGTTATGTTTCAATTATGTGTCTGTGTGTTTGATTATTAAACTCAGTTAATTGCATTCCAATTGAGACACCATTATTTCATTATTCATGTTTTATGATTTCAGTCCATATAATTTAACAATCGTGTGTCTCTATTGTTATTCCATAAACACTATCCCTATGTTTGTACTTCGTTTTAGCTATTACAAGTATCAATTTCATGTACCAATATGTTGTGAATATATTGCAATGTCCATACATCACTTATATCATTCACGTTTGCTGTGCATAACATTGAGTTAATTCAAAACAAGTCATGTCGTTTTCATGCACCTCTTTACTCTATTTTCCTTCTCACATTATGGTCACATCCTCTTCTATTTACACCGATTGTCTCTTGGCACAAGATCACTGCACTCTCATTAAGTTTTCCATTCACATGATTTGTCAATTGTCAAGACAATTTGTTCTCCATCTCTCAAATGCCCATTCATTCCTCAACATTCTCTGTTTAGTTAAGTCATTGTTTTTAAATGATTTCATCCATACATTTCTTACACATAGAATCAATTACAATCCATTCTATCTCCATATAAACCATTGATCCATTCCATAATAAATACTTAGCTTCTGTCAAACATTGCACCCAAATTACATCACAAAATTATGGCATAAAGGCTAGTTGCAGAAGTTTATCCAATGAATCTTGTTCCATCAACATTAGCACATCATCCAGGAACAAGGTTAGAGTCATTTGTAGTACTTTGGAGTTTACATGCCTCAATGGTAGACTTCCTCAATGAAGACAAGGTAATACATCAATGTATCTTGATCCTCAAAACCTGAAGGGGACTCGACATCAACACATCTATTCGTACCTGCTTGGTTGTACTCTAGTACCTTGACAATGATTGACATCAATGGTGAGTGGTCTCGCGTTGGTTAACGATTTCCATTATTAACTGGCAATCCAACATAATTTTTCCATATTCAACTTCAACAACATTCATTCACATGGACTAAATTGTACATACAGGTGGATAAAGGATGAAGACTATATGCTTTCATGGTATCAACAAAAGCTTGTAGTTGTTTGTTTTCTTGTAGCAACTTGTTTCAATAAAACACTGCCACTCAGTCTTAAACGGTTTGCAAGACGGCATGCAAACCTTTGGGTTTGGGGGAGATCTTCAGATTCTCGTTAGCATTTCTAGCATCTTCAGTTCATCTTAGCCAGTTTTTCCTTCCTTCAACATGGTTCAGTTTATCCTCTTTCAACAGATTCATCTCCCCTCAATTTCTGTTCTCTCTCATATTCTCAACAATTCTCTGCCTTGCTCACCCTCATATTCAACATTCAATCAACATGCATCATATTCTTCATTCCAGTTGGTAGCACATCAGAATTCAAAGCAAAGGTAACTTGAGGTAAAACATGTATAAATATCCTTAATTTACTAAGAATTTGGAAAACATGATGCATAACCACTATTACCCACTTCACACTCCACTACACATCATCAACACTTACAAAATACTCATCACCAACCCTCAATCCACCATCTACAATAAAATTTATACTATGATTATAAGACCATGGAAAGAATGAAAGCAAAGCTATTGTGGTATACAAATACAAATCGAGATCCATAATGTATTCTCCTTGTACATCATAAAACATTCCTAAGATATTATATGAATGTTCTGCATAAGAGGATGAAATCATTGTTTCCTATTTAAGCAAAATAACCACAAGTACATAAATACTTTGATTCTAAAACCAAGTAATAAAAAGAAAATATGTGGTGTACAAGTACAAATACAAAAATAAACATTCATGGTGTCTCCTCCTTATACATCATAAAACACTCCTAAGGTTTTGAATGAAGTCATTGCTGCCTATCCAAGCAAAGAACCACAAATAAATATTGGTCTTAAGATGAAAGTAAATAACAGAGTATAAAAGTGCCCAAGTTCATATTTCCATTCTCCACACTCATTCACCATTCCTCATAAAATTGCCAAAGTTCATACTGCCATTCTCCACGCTCATTCACTATTCCTCATAAAAGTGCCAAAGTTCATATTGCCATTCTCCATGCTCATTCACCATTCCTCATAAAAGTGCCCAAGTTCATATTCATATTGTCACCATATCCATCATTTCACAAACCATTCTTTTCACTCATCCACCATCCCTCATAATACCTATCCCTTGCTTGTCCTCTATTTTCATGACAATTTTTAGATGCTCCATTTTGAAGAAAATCAAATATATTCACTGTGACCATATGATAAAAATTAGTTGCAAAGAGTGTTGCTCCACAAGAACCAACACCTTTAGTCTCGAGAGTGTTGCTCCACAAGAACCAACACCTTTAGTCTCGAGAGTGTTGCTCCACAAGAACCAACACTAGAAAGAATCTCACAAATATCTACCCATACGAGATAATTAAACAACTTATATAATAAACAACAAACAAGAATTCACAAGTTCTTGTTTGGATGAAGACATGCAAACCCTCTGGTTTGGGGGAGTGTTGGGCTCTGTTTTTGTCATAATTCTCCACCCAATAAAGCCATTATTCTTAAACCATTCCCTGCATTTTGTCAATGATACATACTATAAACCCTTATTAGCCATCATCATTCACAATTATACATCATGTGTGGTTAATACACCATTTTTTTTTTAATGTTTTTAGTGATTAAAGGCGATAGTTTTGTTGACGATGGTTCATGTTAAGAATTCATGGAGATCAAGCATCTTCTCCAAGTGATATTCAAAATTAAAAGTGTTCTTACATTTGTAATGGTCCTCGCCAAGATAAGCTTCAATTTCCCCCATAGGCCACAGTTTTTAGTATGAAAGAAAACTGAGTTCATTTCTTGTACCATCATGTTCAACATTCCCGTACCTACTGTTCAACATTCCCGTACTTGATATTTTAGCTTAGCTTATTGGTGCATCTCTGGGAAAAAATCAAGAACATGAGTTTTCTCCGTAGCTATGTCGACATGTTCTTATGTCAGAATGCGCCCAGGTCGCAAGTGTAGACCTCCCACTTTTTAACAATCCATAAAAAATATAATGTAAGGGGGATAATTTACAGAACAAATCAACCTATTAACAACTTCAAAAACTGAACTTAAAGATTGCGTGAGACTGCTAAATAATATTGCCAACAATGTACCCAAGAGTCTCTACACAGAGCATGCCTTTAAGAAAATAAAAATGCAAAAATTCAGCAGAACCTAAAAGAAGAACAACATTTGTCAAATGGGCTGTGGCAGGTAGTAAATCGGGTGAGCCTTCTTCACAGAGATCCATGTTCAATCCCTCTAGGACATAGTGCCATTTTAATACATCCCAACCCATCGATGTTATATCTTGTGATATATCATAGAGCCTAGGTGGTTTGTTGCCAGTGAATTTGATGAAATAAATATACCTTATCATGAACTAGATATCCCTTGGTTATGGCATTTCAAAAGAAGATAAGGCCTAGGTCCGTATATCAATATAAACAAGCCAACATTGTAGACGAGATACTTGTTGAATGAATTATTAAAACATGTATATTGTTGAAGTAAATATAAAATAAAGTTTCAGTCATTCAATTAACTGCATCCATGTATAGACTTCAGGAAAAGATGTAGAAGTTGTACAACTGCTTAAACATGGAGGTGTTAGTTATACATGTTTTAATGTTGAACTTTTGTAGATTTTCTCACAAACCGCCATCATTATCTATGCTTTGCAATTCCTTTATGGTTAGCAATTATATATGAAAGGCCTCTAATATACTTAATTGTGCAGCACATATAGTGCAACGCTTCTGTTTGCATCAACCTAGCTGTAGTGAATACTTCTCTTGCATCAAATCCACTTTACTGGGTGCAATTGTGTTGATGAGATATGCAAAAAGGAGGACATAACATATTGTTCATGTCTTTCTAATGCACCATTTTACAATGTTTGTATGTTTAATCAGAACAACACATAAACACAACATTCAATCAAAGATGTTTGCAGGGGTGTAGACCGATTGGCAAGTGAAACTGTGTTGATGAGTTCTCAAGTTCGATTCTCACCCCAATATACCGGTGCCCCATACTTACTGGCTGACGAAAAAAAAAAAAAAAACATTCAATCAAAAACACAACCATCAATGGGAGGAGTAATCCCAAGTCCAATCAACTCGTTCGGCTACCTTCCATGTTTATATTATCGTTCATTAAGTTCACCAACATCGGAATACAAAATATCACTAATATAATGCTCTGATCCGACATCGGAATATAAAATCACTAATTCACCAACATCGGAATATAAAATCACCGGTTCTATCTAATGCTCATATCACAGTTATACAAGAGGGCTCTCCTTAACTTGCCCAACTCATATCACAGTTATACAAGAGAGCTCTCCTTAAGTTTCCCAACTCATTTGAATTTTAGGTGCTTATTTAGAAATATGCACAATTTTCCATATGGATTCCGGGGGTTCATAGCAGCGCAATTAGGGTAAATCAGAACATTCTCAAGGTACTTTGGAATGTACTTTAAGATCCTTGCAAACATTGCAACTTTAGGGCCATTCCCCACTATCTTATATGCTTGAATAATATATATTATAAAGTAAGATAGTTTTCACAACATAATTCGTGCCATTATAAACAAATTATGTCAAAGGCTTTCATTATGTATTATAATCGTGCATTAATTTCTTATAAAGTAGCTCAAATTCAATTGACTTGTTTCTTGTCTGTGTGTATTAGCCATTCATCTGGTCTATTATTGATATGCACATCTATTATGAGGTAAATGATTTTGCCATAACCTCATGCCTTCTCTAGCTTGCGTTGTTGCCTCTATTATACATATGGGAGCATAGATCGTTTCCTTGTTAGGAACACTCTTAATCTACCTTGCAAGATGATTGAAGGTTATTCAAGCAACACAGATTCAATGATTATAATTGGCTTCCTCTTTAATCGTATTCTTCATAGTGATAAATTGGTTTATTGTAATCCAAGTAACAATTTTCCCTTCTCTTTTTCAAAAAAAAATGTTAAATCAATTTATGGGTTACTTTATTAGATCTTATGGTTGATATTAAAAATTGATATGTAAGAAAATAATATTATATAAAAATTGAGATAGGAATTACAAATCAAGATGCACATCAAAACTATATTTCATTATGTATATTTACAATATAAATACAACTACAAGTAGCTTAAGATAGATAGCTATCTTAAGTACACAATCTAGATAGTTGAGATAATATCTCAACTCTCCGTAACAAACTCAAACCGAATACTAATCATGGCATTTAGCCATTATTCTCCAACACTCCCCCTTAATGGAGAAATGTGTTTTTGTTTTGTTTTTACAATATAGAAACGACATAAAATTCATATCTGTCATCTTTGTCATATCTGTCATCTTCATTAGCAACTCTACCCTTTCTGCTTGATCACTCGGTTCTCTCTTTTCTTCTCCACATTTTCAAGCTACCTCTTGATCCATTTAAAATATAACTTCTTTAGACCATCATTGACGTATTCACAAGATTAACACTTCTTGAATACCTCAAAGTATAGCCTCGACACTGAATTATCCTATGGATACACTACCATCTGTGAAATTTCCCCAAAGAAAATTTAGATAGTTTTAATGGAACAATGATTTGATTATTGGACATTTTCAGCGATCAATCATACAATTGACCTTCTTTAATCACACTACAACAATAGAGACAAGGATAACTTGTCATTGTTGGTCTTGAAACATAGAAGTACAACAATAATCTCTAACTTTTAACAGACTATAAACATAATCAAACTAGCGAAATGTTCTTGCATGGCATCGAAATACGTCAAGAGCTACTAGCTTAAGATATGTTAAGTTGTTCTTTGGAAGATTCTTCATCATTCTAAACAAATAAATATAAATTACACAACAAATACAATCTTGTTGGTTATTGAACTGATATCTTCCTGATTGAGAGGTCCTTGTTTTTGTTAGGTGTTTATACCCATAAGATGTTACCCAGTATGTATACCTCTTGCCACTTGTGAAGTCTGAGGAGAATACCCCCTACTGCCGAGTCGAGGGCCCTAATATCCCATTTCAAGGACTGTGGGGGTTAGTGAAACCCACATCATGTATGAAATTATGTTCTTAATTTCATTGCTTGTATGAAATGCAGACCGTTCATTATAAGGTCGTAGATCTAGGTAGAGATTATGTTAGGGTTTTTCCCTAGAAGGCAACCCTAACATGAGGAAGTAATATTCGTCCCATGGATGATGGTGAATGTTGTATACGGCGAGAGAGAGTATTGAGAGAAAGAAGAGGAAGTTACAAGGGTTTTAACGTGAGTTGTATCCCTTCATTCTTTGGATAATAATAAAGGAAGGACGGCAATTTCTACGGTGGGCCACCTTGGAGTGAATACGACCATCGGTGTCTCTCTTGTATTGTGTGTCTTAAATGTTTTGTTTACATTTGTTTTATTTTATTGCTCAGCGGTCCTATTTTCTAACAAGCTGGTATCAGGCCATTAAGGTAACTCGGGAAAAGAGGGTTCGGATTCGAGTGGGAGCAATGTCTGGAAGATGGAAAGTTTAAGAATTCGAGAATTTAAAACCAAAACTACAGTTATGGAAGATTCATATGGAAGACTATTTATATCGAAGGATCTATTCCCTACCATTGTGAGGAGTAGCAAAGAAATCCCGTGACCATGAAGGACGAAGAATAGAATATTCTCGACAAAAAGGCTCTAGGAACGAATCTGGCCGAGCACAGCTTGGCGTGTTAACTCAATATTTGAAAAGAATAGCAGAAGGAAGGTTTGATGAATGGCGTTGGCCAAATTGTATAGAAAAACCCTCGGTGTCGAATAGGTATTTCTAATGAAGATTGGCCCCAATATGAGTATGTTAGAAGGTGGGTCTGTTTGAGATCATTTAAATGAATTTAATCTACATTACTAATCAGCTTCCGAGTTAAGCAAAGTGGACTTTGATGATGAGGTTAGGGCTCTTCTAATCTTGTGCTCATTACTTGTGAAAGTTGGAATGGCTTGGTCATGGTACGTAAGTAACTCTGTCTCCAGTTCAAATACTTTGTATTTGATGATGTTGTTGGTGTTATCCTTAGTGAGAATCGTGGAAAACCTGGGTGAGACATCAGTTAATGCATTGAACATGGAGAGCGGAGACAAAGGATAGAGGAAAGGAATTTCCGGAAACCCGCGAGTCTAGGCAGGGCGGATCCAAATCAGGACTTGGAAGGCAGTTTTGGAATTATGGGAAGAAAGGACATCACAGATGGGAGCTCAAAGAAACAAAGAGATGGACAACGAATCCGGAAGCAAATGCTTGGTGATGTGTTACAAGATGCTTTGATTCTTCGTAGATAATATTTCGAGTCTTGGGTGGTAGATTAGACTTCATTTCATGCCACACCCATAGGAAGCATTTTCTAGATTATGTTCAAGGTGATTTTGGACAAGTTCATTTTGGGTGATAATAAACCATGCAAAATTGTTGGAATGGGAAGGTAAAAATAGAAACAACGAAATGGAAATCAATGGTTGTTGAAAGGGTAAAACATGTTCGGTTAGAAAAATCCCTGATTTCAACAGGGCGGTTAGCAAGTGAAGGTTGTATATCCATATTCCGCAGGATAAGATGTGGAAGGTCATCAAAGGATTAGTGGTGATAGCGAAAGGAGGTCATTTGTATCTATGTATTGGTATCTGACTCTTCTATATCTTTAACTTCTCTGAGAAGTGGATCTGACATCTCTATGGAATCATAGGTTGGGACATGAGTGAAGGAGGTATCAGGATCCTTCACAAAGAAATTTGTTGCGGATCTTAAACAAATTGATTTGGACTTGTGAGCATTGTGTTTATGGAAAACAAAGAGAGTCTTGTTGTGATGGTCGAACAAATTCAACACATAATCGCGCACCCATTGAGTAGAAAGAGTGAGAAGGGTATGCAGATCCTTCACAAAAGAAATTTGTTGCCAGATCTTAAACAAATTGATTTGGACTTCTGTGAGCATTGTGTTTTTGAAAAACAAAAGAGAGTCTTGTTGTGATGGTCGAACAAATTCAACACATAATCGCGCACCCATTGAGTAGAAAAATTCAAATACACAACTCCTTTACTTCCACGACTCCTTCTACTAAGTCTGTATCCATGATCCAGATGTCTTGCATCGTGGGCTTCTCTTCCAACACACAATTGACTTTTATCTCTGTGTAGGGACTAACTCCCTCTCGGCGGCAACATGCATCAGGTAGAAATGTCATTCTTAGCGACAACTCCATCACTACTTATCTCAGCAGGTCCTTCTTTGTTGCATGCAATCCAACCCACGATATCCTCCACTTGATAGACACACATAGCACACACACAACTCCAGAAAAAAAATAGATATCTATAGTAATAAAACGGTGAACTCACACACAACAAAACACTCTTCACACTAGGAAATAAAATCACTCCACTCTCACATACACCTGGGCCTCCCATGAGGGAGTTACCTAGAGCACTCAGGTCTGATACCAAATTACAAATCAAGATGCACATCAAAACTATATTTCATTACATATAGTCACAATATAAATACAACTACAAGTAGCTTAAGATAGATAGCTATCTTAAATACACAATCTAGATAGTTGAGATAATATCTCAACTCTCTGTAACAAACTCAAACCAAATACTAATCATGACATTTAGCCATTATTCTCCAACAATAAGATGTTTGGGCATGCTCAATGCAGGAACCAATTCTTATGATATCTATAATGAGTGTAAAGGGAATACAATGCTTATGATATCTATAAAGGGAATTTGATCACCTAGGTTGTGTAATTGCTTATATAAAAATATTTGTTGATGATAATGGTTCAAGTGCATTGAGACCAATTTGAATTTAAGAAAGGTAAGAGATTATTTGGATTTGTTTAAAATGTTATTTTGATGACAAAAAAGAATTAGGAGAAGCGTTCCAATATCATTATAGTTTTGATGACTTAGAAGAGTAGGAATATTGGTATTGTGATGAATATTTTGAAATTGAAATCTAATTTGGGTATAAGCGATCACTCTAGGAGAAAATGTTTTTCATCTTCAACCCTTTGATGTCACAAGAGTGACACATTCTTTCATGCCATGGTGTTTTGGGAATTGTCCCATGCCGAGTTTTACTATGCAGGTTGTGAGAATTAGTTCTTATTTTAGTAATATTGATTATCTTCTTTACTCTAATCAAAATCACTTCCTTATAATATCTTAATTTTATTTTATCCTCTAATTTTTTTAGCATTATAGAGTCTCTTTAAATTTAGCTTTCAAATAATATTTTCAATATCATTAATATTATGCCTAATAACTTCTTTTTTTATTCCCCAATAATTTAACTACGATAAGCTATTGATGATTTTAGCTGAACAATCTATGTATACTATTTATGTTTATCTTTGATTGTTGTTAACATTTATATTTATGTCCAATTCTTGAAATAAAGGGACCATATGTAGCAAGAAATAAATAGCTTGATGTAGAGAATACAAGGCCGATAGTGAGGGAGAGGAAGTGGAAGCAAGCACATTTTAACTAGTCTCGCATTATTTCCTTGTCAGTAGACCTGTTCCAATTTTTTTCAAAGGGAAAACAATAGCTCACAATCCACGTGTCTTTTCCTATATGCCAAAAAAATAGAATAGATATTAGATAGAGCGAGCTTCAAAGGTTACAAGATTTCTCTCAACTCTCTTATCCATTTGAATATCAAATATAAAATCCAAACAATGACGACCTTAAGTCTACCTCATGAGTATTAGCACTCCAAGACAAAAATGGAGAAATGCATTTGATTATTTGAACCACTTTATGCATAAATCACATGGTTGGTCCCTCTCACAATTATTGGTGGCTTCAATGTCTTATGTTGATGGTAAAACTTCTAACTTTTTCTCCTCGCCCTTAGGTCCATTCATATACAATGTGCACATTTAACGAAAAATTTATACCATGTGAAACTAGCACATGTACTCATTATGCATTAATGAAAATAAAAACAAAATTATTATTGAGTTGAAAGATGCTTTACTGGAAATATGTCTTTCTAACATAAAGCATTATAATAATAATACAATATTAAAATTATATATATATATATATATATATATAACTTCAATTAATAGATCATTAAAATAATGTATTGGTTACAATTAGTATATTAAAAAAATATTTTAATATTAATGTACTAAATCAATATAGATTCATCTTAACTCCAGATCTATTAAGTCTCAAGAGGGATCAAATATTTTTAGGTAAAACCTTTTTTAGAATGCAAAATTTGAGGAAATGTTAAATATTTTCACCTCAACAGATTTGATCCCTCTCGGCGCTTGATAGATCCAGGTTTAAGATGGATCTATATTGGTATTGGGTTTTGGTTTTGTTGATGGGTATAAATTTTCTCGACAACATTAAGGGGTTCTCCCCAGTAAGAAGTCCCAATTAGACCTCTCACTATTTGGAATAGGGAACTCATTCGGATTTTGGCCCAACAACCATTGCTGGTTAGGTTCTATCGGTTGCAGCCTAGTCCACTGATGAAGGTGAGTGATGGATGGTTATGCAAACAAAATATGTAGATGAAAACTATGTAAATGAAGGAATCTAATCTAATCCTAATCTATTCTATCCTATCTAGGAGTGAACTATAGTAATATAATAAGTTGTAATGAAACTAAACATGCATAAACCCCAATGAGATAGCTATCATGAAGGCGCACAGTTAGAAACACATGTATACAAGTCTATAAACATAACAATTTAAGTCATGTTTATGCATACATTCACAACTCATTCGCTCAAGACATGTAATATAAGAAAGAGTAACAAAAATGCAAGAAGACATATATCGCATCAGAATAATCCGTAAACAAACATGCTCTTACAACCCATGTGAACAACAAACATTCTGCTTGAAATAGTTCGTAACAAAACAACGACACTTGCAAGTCCTTCTCTCTATCAAAAGTTGGCCCCAAGGGCTTCTACGTATTAACAATTTCAACAATAGTACATGAAAACTCTAAGGAAAACTCTCCAATTTTAGTTGACACTGTATTCCCAAAGTAGTTCAGAAGTGTACAATGTTTGAAGAGACAAAATCCCTTTCTCTGGGTATAATTTTAGTATTTATTGGGGCACAATAGGACTCTTGGATTTCTGTCTTCCTCCATGACATTTCGCCTTCCAACGTTTGTCTTTTCCCATTTGTATTGATGAGTAACAAAGACAACTGTTACACTTCCAATTTTTGTTTCCTAGCGCTGATGGGATGTCATGGATTTTGGCCATATGTGCCTTGTGCATCATGAATATTGGCCTAGGCATGGGAACATCTTTGTTATCCAAATTTGAGAATTGATCATCATGTAGGTCATATCTCCCCTTCATCTATTTGTGTTGGATCTCCCTTTTTTCTCTTTTATCACTGCTACATTTTTCGTTATTGCTGCTTCGTTGTCCTTAGCTATAGATTGCATCATGAGAATGATGAGTGTGACCCTCCTCCACTTGATACTTGACACCATTCAACATACCGTATATGAAAGTAACTCCAAATAAACTATCAAAAATAGTTATTATAACACATATAACCGAGGCATTAAATAATTGAAGTATTATGTATTAACTTCCCCGAGTTCGATTCATGGTTCCTCTGCTCGCGGTTGAGGTGTGGTGCTCTTCGAGGTTGTCAACAAAGTGTCAGATCTTAATAAAAAAAGTAATTATACCATAGTTTAGGAACATCTCAAATCATATAACTAGGAAGTTGTATAGCTCAAAGAGACCTTTCCAACGGTATAAAGAAAACACAAAATGGACACCCAAGTCAAACGTTATAGCGATTTTACGAAATACAATTTTTAATGTTTTAGAGGAGTTAATACTAACTCCTTCGATTTGCCATCGGAGGAGTTAGTACTAACTCCTTCGACTTTCCATCAGAGGAGTTTGAACTAACTTCTTCGATATGAATCAAAGAAATTTAAGGGAACTCCTCTGAAATTTCAATAGAGTTGAAGGGGACTTCTCCTTCTTGGGAAAGCAAAATTGGAAAAATTTCCAAGTGTCCTACTGGCAAGAGAGAATGAGAGCTTGAGTTCGAAAACCCATAACTTCCTCATACAATGCTTGATTGAGGTGTCATTTTTTTCAACACGGAGAGAACATAGATATGCTTCTATCAAAATAACTGAACATGTTGTTCAAGCATTTGAGTGGATCCATGTTTAATGATGGCCACAGTTAGCGAGGCTTGCTTGGCGGGAAATCCTTTGCGATCATTTTGACACTTGAATACAAAATATCACAATAGATCCAAAGATATCTGAATACAATCACCACACAAGATCTATGAAACCATATAGGAAACCACACTTTATTAGAAGAAAACCCTTGAGGTAGGGTAACACCATATATTAATCCTTATGGAAGGATAAAACTCCTCAAGCAAACCTTGCTTGTACAATCACAATATTCTTCACTATGTTTCATTACATTGCCTAGACTTCTTTATATAGCTCTCCCTATCTCCTAGGAACCTTCTAGAGAGTCTTCTCACATTTATTACATCCAACTACCACAGTGGGCCTTTATTAATATAGTGGACCTAGTCCACCTTACATTGA
>SNQJ01S0196762.1:0-17365 GCA_010110895.2 Picea sitchensis
TTTGGAAAATTTACCTCATGATATTTGAAATTATTTTCAAAACATATTACTCATATATCCAAAATAAAACATGCTGTCCAAAATTTCTTGAAGTCAAATGTCATCAACAATAGATAAAATAAAAACTCAAAAACCATATTTCCCACTATGATATGCAATCTTTACTTGATTGCTGTTTTCACCTTTCGATTTTCCTAAATTTTCCTTTGGCTATGTTGAGCCTTTAGGCCTAATCTCACTGATCACATGGGAACAATCATCCCTCAAATGCATCAGGGAAGACATAGATTTGTCAGAGCCATTGGAGGGTGAGGAAGAGGAAGCAATGGATTTTCCTTTTTCAAGGTCATGGTGTGCTTCAATTTTCAATCCCTTTCTAACATTGGAGGATTTCACTGGAGAGTGGGGAGAAGATTGGACAATCTATTTGTTAGGGGAAGGAATAGGAAAGGACAAATTGGGCCAGCCATGATGTTGGGAGACTACTGGGTGGAGAATCTCTTTCCATCCATCATTTTTAGGAACCTCTGGTTGCAATGAGATGTGAGGAGGCACAAGGATACCAGGGGCTTGTGGAACTTGGAAAGGAGGCCTTTCATGCCTAGGTTGGACTACTCCCTACCCAATCCAATTGAAAAATCCCGCCTGAAACAATTGGCCAAGCTCTTGTGAATCAACATCAAAATGTATGGAGAACCTTGGCCTTCTTGGGCCCCTGTTCCAATTACCTCTCCCTCTATTTCCTCGGCCATGGATACCTCGGATGGAAAAACTCATTCCTGCATGCATGATTTATTATCAAATAGTCTTTTAAATAACCATACATGACAACTCTTAAAAATATGAAATAGATTTGGATCAATAATGTATCAGACTCATGCAATCCAATCCATACAAATTGCTTTACTGTTTATCAATGAGTAGGGGGGTGAATAAAGGGGCCTGGGATATGTGAGGGTTTTTTATTGAGCAAAACATGATATGATGAGGGGAAAAAAAAATGATTACTACTCAAAGACAACAACAATCAACTGTAAACTAAAGAAAACATCACTGTAATTCACCAAGACACTTCTACTGCCAACTGTTTCACACCGAATTTTTCTTGACCATAATCAATTTTAGAACAGGGAGTGAAAAATGAATGTGGGAAGGTGATGGGGTTGTAATTAGAGAAAAGCGAAATAATGGTGGGGAATGAGAGCGGGTACTATTCAAAAAATTAATCAAGTAATCCATATATTCATTCTGTTAAAAGGAGATGCACTAACCAACGATCATTGTGACTAAATAACAATTACTGTGTGTTTAACTAGTTCACTGTTCATAATCAAATGTCCAACACAATGCCATCACAAGACAATATGCATTCCACAACAATCTACAAGGAATTTTTGTTCCTTTTATTTATAACAATTCTCAAATGTGTAATAGTAACCATTTCCACTTTGTTAATCATAAAAAACAACCACTACCCACACATTTCTTCAATCATAAAATACGCCCAAAGTCGTGTTTCAAAAATTACAATGAAGTTATATTGTGACTGTAATCAGAATTATCTTTTAAAATTCATGATATTCCTTAAACATACACAATGGAAGTCAGCCAAATAATCCAGATTAAAATTGAAAAAATCCATATTGTCATTTAAATAGACAGACAATAGCCACCATTCCAACACATGCTATGCACAAAATAATTCAATCATGCAAGTGTAATTATGTCACTAGAAAATCCCAATTCAAGGTGACTCTAACATGCTGGGATATCCATCCAACACGACGAGGTATCAACAACATGCATGTCTTCATAAAACAAATAATCAAAATGTAACAAAGTCATGCTTAAAACTCTGTGATTATCTTTGAGCGTGGAACCCAAAAACATCCATATTATACATAGTGCGCATCCACCCAAAACACCATGATGTGACATTCCCATTTTAAAACTCTAAACACACAGTCAGAGTATTAAATTAACCCATCGTGCCAAGATTTCAACCTAACACAGTATTGCTTCAAATTGATCAAATTGCAACCAACCATGTTGTGTAAAACTCAGGCTCATGCAATCAAATAATCATAATGCATACAATGGATGGATTTTCTACAGTCATCCCAGTTGCAATAACCATTTGGCCCCAAAATAACTCATAGTTACAATGACCATTTATTCATTGTGTAGAAACAACACACACACAAATGCAACATGCACGAGCATCATTAAGCAATTGTAACCAATGCCAAGCTAAACATCCAAATAATCCTTAGTGCAAAAATACAGTGACTGTGTGTCAACCAGTCAACCAACTCAATGCTGAACCTATGCTTGGAATGTCGTAACAATCAATAACCCACCCAACATGCTGTGGCAACCACACATACCCATGCATTGAAACAAAGCGAGGATGTGACCTTCTCAATTAAACAATACTAGATTATCTATACAAGAAAATCGACTGTGTATTTGGATTGCCCAATTAACAATGCAGGGTTGCCCAATTAACAATGCAGGCTTACCCATTTTAATAACACATGCAATGACTAGACATCAAACCAACACAATCATCATATGACCAACTGGGCGAGTCTGTACCCAATTTTTGTCGACAATACACAACCATCCAACAATAACTAGGCAGTAAACCCGACAAGCCACGTTGGTCTTCTATATCAACCCTCAAACCTGTAGAGTTAAGGATTTGCTCTGTGACCAACACAGGGAAATCTAGGGATGACTCCGTCCAATGGTGAAAACCTCCGATACCAACAATGCATACACAGAGAGAACCAAAACTTATTCATCGATAGGTAAGAAATCCTGTGACAAGAGGGCTGTAATAGAGGAGAAAGGCTCCAACTCAACCAATAATGATACTTAACACACACATGGAATAACCCTCGTGGCTCTCCAGTCAAACCACCACAATGTTGAAGTGAAGACAGGGCCGAGAAAGAACAGAAAAACCCATTGTGCGACCTTTAGTGGTGAAAATAAACCAATGCTCAAGTGAACAACGCAGTGAAACAGAGTGCCTCCAACCATTAAAACCCATAAAAGCCAGAGACTGGATATAGTGATGCGAACGTGTGAGGACAGCCACCCACCCAAGACCAAAAAAAAAATACCCTCCAACTAAACCAACAAGGATAACAGAGAGCCCTTATGGCTGCTAACACTTGGGATGACCAATAACACTATGACTTCAACACTATTGCAGAGAGAATCATTAATTCTTCATTCCAAAATCACAAATTTACACAGTTGCAATACTTAAGGAAAGCACAAACCAATACACCTAAGCCAATAATCATTTCATAACCAGAGAAGACTCATGAATGGCCAAAAAAAGACAAACCTGTAATCGAACACCTTAAAGCATGAGCTAACCGAGCAATTCCTCTTTGATAAGAAATTAGAGCATAACCACAACAACAAGGTTGAACAATAGCCCAACTAGGGTGGCGGCCAATGGAAGGAGAAAGGGTGACGTGCAATAAATGCATGTCACCTCCACCCACAGTCAATTAATTCAATAGTACACACCAACCATTAATCTATCAACAATTCATTTAAACCATGCCTTGGAAATTGCATCAAACATGCCACCCACATCATATCTTCCATTTACAACTGACCATATTACATATCAAATATATAATCCAATTAAGTGACCATATATCGAACCATCACCAATAGTGCAATCCGTATCAACTTATGCCATAACATAATCAACATTGCATATCAACTGTATAACTCAAGAGCAAAATCGCATAGCTATTAACTTAGTAGCTAGGATAACAACAATCCATTAAAAAAAAAGATGCATATAGTATAGTATATGGCAATGTTTAAATTCTTCCCTTTGCATTTGTTGCATTTCTTTTCATTTCTTTCCAATTTCTTGTATGTGTTGTTGCTTTTTTTCCAACTACCTTTTATGTATTATTACTAACATGTCTATTGTGCATTTGTCCCAAGAAAAGATAACAATGGTATCAATGAATAGAATAGGCCATAGTAACATAAGGAACCAATACTTCATAAGCCCAATCCATAGCCAATAAAAACAAGATCTCATCAACTATGTAAGCAGTGTCGAACCTCAACACAAACATCAAATAAGGACCAGACCTGATCTCCAATCTACAAGGGGGTCCCACCTACTAGTATTATTTAGCTTTTATAATAATAGGCTTTAGAAACACTTTGTGGGAAAAACTTTGTTGACGGTTTTTAATCGTCAACAACTGGAGACTCCATAGGGAAATTTGTTTTCAATAGATTTAGAACTCAAAACTCATGGTTTCGCAGACCAAGAACAACAAGTCAAGAAGATAAAATCAAGATGATTATGCAACATGGGGAAGTGAGTGGATTTAATGGAAAGATGACCAGGAATTTGGGAATAATTTGTGAAAAAGTGTTAAGTATGAGGGGTCTTTACCACTGTATGCATAATCATTCGACCGTGATCTGCTCTCACTTTAAGGAAAACAAGTTTTTTTACTTTCTCTTGAACTCTCAATGGATGAAGAAATGGCAAGAAGGAGCGGGAGATAACCAATTCTTTACACGACAACAATGAAAATATATAACAATTTGAAGGGCCCTTCAGAGGAGACATCATAACAACTATGTAAGTGTGATTGTCATTGACTAACAATGCTTTGCAAGAGTGTCACCGTGGCAGAGTCGATCCAACGCCCTATATTGACCAAACAACTAAAAAACAGTAGGAAGTAAAATTATGACATAGGTAAAATGCAGAAATTAAACTAGCAGCGATAAAAGACATAAATGAAGAAGCGGAAATAAAAGTTTTGAAACATAAAGCATAAATCAAACTACTGTAAACCAGAAGGAAAATAACACAAAAAATGAAAGCAGAGCTAAGCTAATAATATACAGAAAATCCAACGAATGTTAGAACTTTTCATGCTGGTCCCTCGCAATATTTCAAGCGAGGAATGTTAGTGCTGTAGGAAAACAATTGCTTCTGTAAATCCTTCAAAATGTAAGAGTTAGTGTCCAAGACAAAAGCAGTTTGGAAAGGACCCAACACTTGGAATTCTGATATAGTTGTCAACCCCTTGACGCACACAATTAGATCATCAAGATAGAGATGGATACTGACCAATTTATCGAGGGTCATGTGCATAGGTATTTTAAAAGTGGTACCTATATGAAGTAAGCTAGAAAGCCAACATTGGTAAGACATGGTACCCCAATAAGTGATAAGAGTGGTTTTGTGAACATTTTCCCCTTTTATTTTGATTTTATTGTAACCCATAATTTCGACAAGTAAGGGCTTCAATTGTAACTCTACAAACTGCTGCAGAATCATTCTTGTATTGAGGGGGGGAGAAGGATTTCTCATAATATCCTGACTGAAGGTGTGAATATGAATGCAAGTTCTAATATGATCTGTGGTCTTTGAAGCAGGTACCCAATTTGGAATTTGTTCAGGGTGGACTAAAAAATTAATCCTAGACCTTAAGAAATTTCCCAAATCCGTTTGAAAGGGTGCTTCTAGTGCAGAGTTAAAAAGTTCTTGTTTTTTCCTAGTTGGTTTCATAGTATACTGAACAAGACCAGGATCAAAACCACGAAGATCCTCTTAAGACTGAACAATTTTTTTTTGATATTCACTGAGTAGCTCGATGGATCTCATCTCTTCTTTATTAGAACATTGGAATTTTATTTTAACATTCATTGAAGATTCATGTGTCCTAATGTTCAGGGGGATGGTTTCAACCACCTTCTTTCGTAACTCCTCTTATTATTTTTTTCTTTATTGCCTACATCCCTCGATGAAAATTAATTCCTTTGTTACTACTTCTTCCTTTGCTGCTGGTACTAACAAATTTTCCTGGAGCTGTCCCTCTTATTTTGGGGAAATTGCTAACTCCTGTACTTCTTGGGCATTGCAATTCATATTTTCTTATGAAATTCCAATTTGCAGAATTCTGGTGGGGCTGGTTATGGTGGTGAGTTGAGAGCTTGCCTTCCAATTTATCTCTGAAGTCTAAATTCATGATGCATGAATGCCACCATTTCCATGCAATCTCATTATTTTGATGTCTTTCAAGATTTGGAGCGACATGTACTGCCTACTTTCCCTTGTGCTGAATCATAATGGAATTGCCTTAGATTACCCTCACCTCAGGTGAAGTTATGGCGAATATGATGTTGCAGGCTGTTGTGTGAGCATGGAGGGTCAAATACGGTGAGTTCCCATGGAGTAGGAACATAGAGTGTCCCAAATTATCCATGCTGCCTTCTTGTTGATTACATCTTCCCACAAGCCAAGTGATACAGGAGTACATCGCCTCCCCATATATGATGCTCTTCTTATTGCATGCCTCTTCCAACTGTTGTGTCACATGGAGACTGAAGCTAGGTGGAGAGACGACAAGAGGGGGTTGCTTCACATGTGACTCCCTAACATTTCCATATGACCCAGGGATTTTCCAATTTCTAAGTTCGCTTGTTCATCCGATTCTTTGTTGTTTGCACGGGGGAAATGATAGAAGGAGGTTTGAAAATAGGATAAGAGTGCTTTGATCCTCTCTATGATTATTTTCAGCTTGGAGTTCTTCGGGGTAGTCCCTTTGACAAAGTTTCGAATTGTGTTTTTTGAGTCCCCTATTATGATGATGTTGCTAAGTTTTCATTCCTGAGCTAGGAGCACTCCTGGATACATTGTGTAGGCCTCTGCCATGTTATTGGTGGTTACACACAGATTTCAAGAGTAGTTTATCATCCTTTTTCCTCTAGCTTTGTACAATACCCCTCCCACACCTACCTCCCATGGGTTTCCTTTTGAAGCACAATCGAAATAGAGAGCATGTTTGTCTTGGTATTTTATCCATTTATTGAAGTCTTACTGAGAATAATGAAGCTGACAACATGATTTTTGTGGAAAAATTCAGGGATGAATGGAGGGAAGGTTTATTTTTTCCAGCCACTTTTCTTCTTCTTCTGGCAAAGGGTGACCTTCTTGAGATTTGATACTTAGAGAAGAGAGGAACTCACCCAGTTGGCCGATCACATGGNTTGAGGGAGCCTTTGTAGGATTTACTCCATTTTCCGATTAGACTTCTACAACTTTTTGACTAGGAGATTTGGGTTGTTAGTTATGAGTAGAAAATGTGCATCACTTGTTTGGAGAAATTTCAATTGGGGAAAATATGATTAGTTCTTTCAAAGTCTTGATTGCAAAGAGCACATCTGTAGGGTCCCATAAAACCTCTTTTGAGCATATTTTCTCCTGTTAGGAGCTTGTTATGATCTAATTTCCAACCAAAAGTATTGATCTTAGGTAATCCGTCTAGATACCAAATTTATTTCTAGATTGCTGATTTTTCTAGGTGGTAGTTGTCATGGAGGAGATTTTTATATCCCATCCTTACAGAGTATCCTGTATCTCTTGAGTCCCTACTATCTATCTGATTGAGGTGAACTGGGGCAAATCCATTTACAATCATGAGGAATTGATGAGACTCATTGAGAAGAAAAGGAGGGACCTCTCCCAAGTTCTAGTCTTTCTAAGTGCCATTGCTATTCCACTAGGAGATATCATAGAGAGTATTTTTCCCCTTGGAGTTTAGCCAAATTCTAAAGGGGTCTAGAGAGGAGATACAAGACAATTTTCCCCTATCTAAGAATTGCTCTTACCAATTCTTGATTTCTTTACCATTCCCTAAACTCCATCTAAGGTGATTTTGTATGACCGAAATAGAGGCTCGGATGAGCTTCCATATAGGGGATCCTATGTGTTTGAAAGTGGATTTTTCCATTCACCTCTTTCGATTTTTTGATAGATATTTGTAGTAGATTTCCTTTTTCCACCATTCTTTACCTCCAATGATTAATAACCATATTAGTTTTGCCCCTTGGGCTATGTTGATATTTTCTAGATCTTGCATCCCTAATCCTCTATTTTATTTTGGGGCACATACAGTAGATCAGTTGACCATATGGAGTTTTTTGCCATTGTCTTTTCCCTCTTGAAAAAGAAATTTTCTGATTACTTTGGCCATTTCCTTTTTAATTCCCACCAGAGCGTGGAGGGATGAGCATTGAAAGATTGGATACAAAGATAAGACTGATTTTATTAGGACCACCCTTCCAACTAGATTCAACTAGGTTTCTCCCCATACTTTGAATTGATCCTTGAGATTTTGGAGGATCACTTGCCAAGCTTCCCCAGGCATGGCCTTTATACTAATAGGAGTGCCAAGATACTTGAAGTATTTCTAATCTATAGAAAAGGAGAATTGTAGGATATTTTCAATTCTAATCATTATACTTGCTTTCGTGTTCCAAGCATAAATTTGAATTTTGTGCTTGTTTATGACTCTCCCCGAAGCTGCTTCATACTGGTCAAGAACTAATTTGAATATGATAGCCATAGTTTGAGAGGATCCTCCTAGCAGAAGGGTGTCATTAACAAACTGATATTTGTTTATTCTTCTTACTTTCCTTTTTATTTTCAGTCCTGAGACGTTTTCAGTAGCTCTTTCATGCTCAAGTCTTTTGTTTAGTGTTTATGCCATAATAACATACAACATTGGAGAAAGTAGAGATCCTTGTCATAGTCCTCTTGTGGCTTGGAAGAATGGTGCTGGGTGCCCATTTAGCAGGGGGGCTATCTAGGGGGTTGATATGCATGCCCCAATCCAAGAGATGAAGGAGTAATTGAAACCAACTTCATAGAGAAACTCATGCTTTACCTGATCAAAGGCATTTTCCATATCAATTTTTATTATCATCCCCTTTTCTTTGTTATTGACACTAGTGTGGATTGCTTTCTGCACTAGGATTATATTGTCCCAAATTTGTATTTTTTCCACGAAGCCCCCCTGATTGGGAAGTTTGAGACGTGGAAGCAGATGTTTTAATCTGTTTGCTATGATTTTTGCTAAAATTGTGTAAGAGATGTTATAAAGCAAGATTGGGAAAAAATGATAAAAGGAGATGGCATTTTTGTCCTCAACAATCAAGGCTAAAAAGGAGGTGTTGGTTGCACCTCCTATCTTGCAGGTTGTTTGGAAATATCTTATCATACATATTAGGTATTTTTTGATTATTTCCAACACTTCCTGTAAAAGTGCAATGTGAAACCATAAGGCCCGAGGGCTTTGTTAGAATCAAACTGATGTAGAACTGCTTTGAATTCCTCCCTTGTAACCACCTTGTTTAACTCTTTATTACCTTCTTCCTTTATAATTTGGGGGATGTGTTCTATGAATTGTATTCTTTTCTCTTTGTTGTCTTCTCCTTCCTGTTAAAATTTTCCGAAGTGGGAGGAAGCTGCTTTTGTAATCTCCACAACAAAGTTGATTCTTGTTCCTGAGGATGTTTTTATTTCCTCCACTATGTTTCTATGTTGTCTAGCTTTGGATTGCTTATGAAATAAAGAGGTATTTTATCTCCTTCTTGAAGCCACAGGGCTCGAGACTTGAGTCTCCACTCCTTTTCTTCTTTGTGGAGCACTCTCATATAATTTTGAAAATGTTCTTTCTCCTGTAATACATGTCTGTTGTGAATGATGTTTGATTCCATTTCTTCTTGAGTATCTTCCAACTTATTTTTGCACCTTTGAATTTCTTCTCTTGTATTGCGGGGGGAGGCTTTTACCCACTCCTTGATTGCTTGCTTGGTCTTTTTGAGATTTTGTTCCCAGATATAGACCGGGGTTCCATCTACCTAGATTGACCAAAAATAGGTGATTAGGGGGAGGAATTACAGTGAATCCATCCAAAGGGGATTGGATTTGAGGGGAATGTGGCCTAGGTTTTATGCTTTGTCAAAGGAGAGATATATTGGGAGATGATATGAGATTCCCCAAGGAACAATTTGGGAAAATATGTTGAGAGGAAGAAGGAGGAGAGAGCTATGGATGAGAAAGAGGTATAATCTGGGTGCAATTTGTTCTTATTTGAATATTTTAGTGTTCCAGACTATGCAAAACCCTCCCGACGCTCCTCTAGAATTTATAGCTATTCCATCACTTGCTTTCCATATTTGTTTAATTTCTCACAAGGATTCAATACCCTTCATTTTGGTGTCCTAGATTAGGAGGATATGCGGTCTCTCTGTTTTAATTAAATTTTCCATTGCTTATTTTTTTTTCTCTTTGTCCCAATCCTCTACAGTTCTAGGAGACTACCTTCATTATTTACTGGCATGTTTTGTTTCCCCCCTTTTGTGGGTTGAGACTTTCCTTTTTCTGTTAGAGATTTTCCACTCTTCCCTTCTTTTTTGAGGACTTCTTCCAACATTGGTTGGGTTCCTAGTTCTTTGTCATGATTTGCATCTTTTCCCCTTCTGTTATTGTTGGTTTTCCTTCTTTCTTTCGAGGATATAAACTCTTTAGGAGTTCCATGTCCAATTCCCCCCCCGATTCCTCCTAGATTTCATCCTCCATCCCACGGGAGGGGTTCAAGAGCAGTGGGGCATCAGGCTCGATTTGAGGTGATGGGGAGTCTGGATCTGGAATTTGCTGAGTTTGAATCTCTTTTATGTTTTCTTTCGAGTTAAAAATTTCTACTGCTAAGTTCTCAAGAGGATCACACTTGTTTTTGCTGGTTTCTGCTTCATTATTGTTTTGCATCAATGATTTCCCCTTGATTGGTGAGGATGGTCTAGTGTTGGTTTTTCTTTCCTACTATTGAGCTCCTGATTTATTTGTCACTTTTTCTCTTTTGGTTGGCTTCCATTGCTCTGGTGCTTTGTTCTCGGGGTTCTCCGATGTTGACTTGGGACAATTTTTGGTGAAATATCCATACTCATGAAAGGCTTTGCATTTAAATGGGAGCTTCTCGTAATTGACTATTTGGATATAAGACCACCCATCCAGGGTTATTTGGATTGCCTCTGGAAGTCCCTTTTCTAGATATACTTTTACACAGAGATGACCACAAGATTGTAGTCTATCGCATGGTTCAGCTTGATCGATGAACCTTCCCAATGCGTTTCCAATGTTTTTTATGGTTTCATCTTTCCAACAATGGAGAGGCAGGAAGGGTAGCCTGACCTAGATTGGAACAAAAGAGGGGATATCATTTTCTGGGCTGAATTCTAGAGTCCATTGATTTAGATACATCCCTTTGGTGCACATGAAATATGGGCCATTTTTAAATATCAAATCTCTATCGGATTTATTTTCAAAGAGGAAGACATAGAATCCTTGACCATAGAAAGTTGTTGACAAATTCCCTTTTATCATTCTTTTCTAGTTTTTCTCCATACATTGCGCCATTTCTCTTGAGGAAGGCCATAGTCTCATGGATTGTTCGATCAATCCATTTTCAGCCAGTCTCAGGGAAAATGACCGAGAGGAGGGGGAATGTACAAAGACCTTCGATATCTCATCAAGATTCTTAACGAATCACGACTGGGGATGTCCTTTTTCTTCTTTATTGTAAGAAGACAGAAGGGCCTAGAAATTGCTAAGGTTCAGAGGGAGTGGTGGTTGTAGGGGATCTCTCTCCCCTGAGCCAGAAGCCATGGCAAGTGGTGGATGAAACCATAAATCCTTAGCAAGCGAGGGAGATAGGAAAAAAATTACATGTATAACTATGTTACGAGGAATAAATATCTATGGTTTGGGATGGGACCACAACAGAAAGAATAACACCAAGAAATAAACTCGATTCTAAAATATGCTAGATAAATGGAAATGCCAATAAAATAAATAATAGAAGCCTACCTCTTCCATAATTTCATAGGAGACTACCATTGAGCTCACAATCCAATGCTCGATACCTACAACTTGTCCTCAACATCCAGGATACACAGGGATATGGAAAATGTATGAAATGTCAACATATAAAGTAACATAATCGATCAACATGTATAGAAAATTTACCCATGGAAAATAATATAAACATTTGCAACATATAATTGGATGAGAAAAGAGTATTTATATTAATATAATCAGTGAAAGTACATAGGTGACAACCTTCTATATCAACAACTCGTCGAAACCAAGAAATTGAGTCCCTCCACCTAGGCCTTCACAACTTCACTCCTCCACAAGGAAACTCACAAGTTATAAGAGTAATTGGGTTCCTCCGTCACAGGATATAGATATCTTGGGGGATGAACATAAGGAGAGTTCAAACTTAAAGGAATAATGGATGTAGACTTAAGGATGTAACATGGGGCAAAATTTCTCAAGAGTGTACTTTCTCTCAAAATTTTCTCTTCTTTTCAAAGCTTGTATATGGTTCAATTTATAGCCTCCAAAGGGAATTGAAGGGTTGAATCAGAGCGTTTCCAACATATGAAAGGCCAAGGATAATGTATCACATGAATTGGTATGGAAAATCCAAAATATTTTTAATTTTGAACACAAAACCCGATGTACGCGTGTTGTAATGGAGCAACCCGTGTATACTCATGTTGTATAACTGTAGCCTGCATATATGTACACAAATTTGAATTTTTTACTTTTGATTGAGTAAGATGGGGAAATTGAGTCTACATAAGGAAAGGGCAGGACACCAAATCATGATGCATAGAGTGTGGAAAAAAGTGCTATAAAAAATTCCCCAGTGGAGTCTCCAATTCTGTTATAAGGAATAAATCTCTATGGTTTTGGGTAGGACCAAAACAGATAGATTGACACCAAGAAATCAACTCGATTCTCAAATATGCTAGATAAATGGAAATGCCAAAAAAATAAAGGATAGAATAATACCTCTTTCAGACGTTCGTAGGAGACCACCATTGAGCTCACAATCCAATGCTTGATACTTACAACTTTCCCTCAACATCCAAGATACACAAACATATGGAAAATGTATGAAATGTTGGAATATAAACTAGCATAATCCATCAACATGTATAGAAAATTTATCCATGGGAAATAATGTAAACATTTGCAACATATATTTGCGTGAGAAAAGAGTGTTTCTATTAATATAATAGTAAAAGTACATAGGTGACAACCTTATGTATAAAAAAATCATCGAAACTGAGTCCCTCCACTCGGGCCTTCACCACTTCAATCCTCCACAAGGAAACCTCACAAGTTATAGGAGTAATTGGGTTCCTCCTTCTCAAGATAGGGAGATCTTGGGGGATAAACATAAGGAGAGTTCAAACTTAAATGACTAAGGGATGTGGACTCAAGGATGTAACATGGGGAAAAATTTCTCTAGAGTGTACTTGCTCTCAACTTTTTCTCTTCTTTTCCAAGCTTGTATACAGCTCAATTTCTAGCCTCCAAAGGGAATTGAAGGGTCTAATTGGAGCGTTTCTAGCATATGAATGGCCAAGGATCATGGATCTCGAGACNTTTTTTTTTTTTTTTTTAATTTTGAGCACAAAACCCGATGTACATGTGCTGTAATGGAGCAACCTGCATATACACATGTTGTATAAATGTAGCCTCCGTATATGTACAAAAATTTCAATTTTTGACTTTCGATTGAGCAAGATGGGGAAACTGAGTCTGCAGAGGGAACGGGTAGGCCACCAAAGCATGATGCATAGAGTGTGGAAAAAAGTGCTATAATAGACTAGCTAGAGGTTTGGATAGTTTACCTCAGGGACAAAAGTCCTGAATAAGAGAAAATAACAATAAGAAATTGCCATTAACTATCTTCTATCTTGTCTTTTACTCAACCAACTTGGATTTTTTCATTATTATGTACAATTTTCATGGATCAAAAGGAAACTGAATAGTTTTGTAACAAATTCTTCAAGGGGAATACAAAGAGTCTTTTAGCAGTTACAAATGATTGTATAAAAGAAAGAAGATGCCCATTTTGCAGGGGCTCATCAAGCATTGTATAGACTCAAGAACTAATTCAAGGACATATACTTTGTTAATGAATATTGGGAAGACCTCACGACCAGGTTTTTGCAAAAAAGAAGAATTTATGTGTGGAGTTGTCTTTACTGTGAACTATTTCAAGTGGGATGTATGTTGTTCACATGGATTGTAAGAATGTTTGTTTTCTTATAGATTGATCTTATGCACTCAATGTTATTCTATAGTTTTGATTATTCTTGCATAAATATTCAAGTCAAGAGTTTATTGAGTTGTTAATGTATGCATAAATAATATAATTTAGACTGTTATGGTTATATGTATGTATGCACATGTTTCTGACCTCACACCTTTATTTTATCTACCTATGTGGGGGTTTTATGAAGAGTCCGATTTCATTTACAACTCACCTGGTTACTTTAGTATGCTTGTAGCTAGAATATGGTAGGACATATTAGCAGTAGATTAGTTTTATTTTTATACACAATATTCATCTACATATTTTCATTGCATAACTATCCATCATCCAACTTCATCAGTAGACCAGACCACAATTGGTAAACCAAAAAAAAAATGGTATCCGAGCCAAATTTAGGATGGGTCTCCTAAAAAAAACAGTGAATAATATAGTTGGGACCATGTATCGGGGAGCACCCCTTACTATTGCAGGGATAATTCTTCCCCGTTAATAGAATTGGATCTAGAAGGAGGGATGGACTTTATGGCTTACATAAACGATCTACATAATCACAATTAGTCTTTAGAAAACAACACTAGTCCCCCTTTGTTCCCTAGTATCAATTATGAACAAAAAGTTACCTATGAAGATACAAATCCAAATTTCAAAAGTTCCATAGGCAGTCCTGAAACTCATTCAGAGACTTGGTTTCGAGTACCAAAAAAAGAGCTCTTTGAAACTTGTTGTATTACACATGATTAAACAAAGCTACTTGGTAAGATGCAATTTTTTTTTGAGTATCTGAGAAGAAAATCAAACCACGTGCAAAGACCTGATACCCATCTCGATATCTAAGTTGACTTTGTAGATGACCTTAATGAAATTGTGTTGCAAGAAGTCCCAGTACCCTTGAGCTGAGTTTCCTATACCCTCGTTGAACCTGAAGCTAACCTTGAATATCAAAACCTGGAAATCAATATAGAACAGATCATCGGTGAATGTAGAGACCAAAGAATAGTAATCCTATGGTGTATGTCCCAAGGTCCCTTAAATTTAGCAGGGGCCTTATATGAAATTCCTCGGAAATAAGACAAGATCCTTCCCAAATTTGATCTAGACAAATCCGGTTCGCTAGAAGATCACGTAAACAATTATTTCTTAGCCACTCATCTATTGAATGTACAACATGAATATGTGGTCTATATGATATTTACTTACACCTTTTGGGGTAGATAATCTACACGGTATTTTATTCTTCCACCCGGTTCTATTTCGAGTTGGAACAATTTTGAGAAGGCTTTTATCATAAAATTTGGGGAAAGGAAAACAATAAAATCTTTGTATAATGATGGATAAAAGAGAAAAAGTAAAGGATTTCAACCAAAGATTCCTCAATGTCCTAAATAATTTCATTGTTGATATAGCCGCCGCTCAGTCCTTAGCCATTGAATACTCACAACAAATTTTGTCCATTTTATAGGAATGTTTTCAAACAAGCTAATACGACCAATTTGTCCCTTAATTTGGATGAATCCAAAACCATGGAAAGGGAAATATACTCTTACAATCATCACACAGACTCTGAG
Organism: Picea sitchensis; assembly: GCA_010110895.2. NCBI lineage: Eukaryota > Viridiplantae > Streptophyta > Pinopsida > Pinales > Pinaceae > Picea > Picea sitchensis. The sequence goes on from SNQJ01S0196762.1 coordinate 15,557, forward strand.
TAAATAAAGTCGGCTGGAAAGAAACCTTTGCTTCTAACAAAACCACCTGAAAAGGAGCCCAAATATATAAACAATGTGGTGAAGTTAGTTAAGAAATTATCAAATGAAGTTGTTGACCTTAAGAAGAATGTTGGTGAAGGATAATCAATACCTCAAACGTTTCACCAATTTTTCAAGAGGCAAGACAATCCATCAAGACCACCCGAACCGCCTTAAATTTATATAGCTTCAACAATGAAAACTTTTTCTCTTATCACCAACAAAATATTTTAAAACAGACTTTCCCTCAATGGGTTAACTCCATGACCCTAGTTATCAACTAGTTGTTGGATCAACAGAGATGAAATTATGAACTAGTTGTTGGATCAACAGAGATGAAATTATGAACAACTTGCAAAGCCTCAAACTGATACCACTAAGGAGGTTCCCCCATAATTTCCTATGCCTTTTTGACACTGGTGTCCAGACTCAGATGATGAGAAAATAGAAGAAATCTTTGTGGAATATACACTAATAGCTAAGGATTCTCAAAGGAACTACAAATTATGCAGCAAAGGTCCAACTCCTATCATCCCCTCTTGAAAATATGATAATATCCCTCTTAGGAAAATTAATCCTCCCCTTTCTACCCTGAAACCAAATACCTCAACTCAAGGGAAAAACAATGGAAAATTGGATAAGATTGTTCCATCCAACACAGAAAAGCCAAGTACATCTAACTCAACTGGGAACAACACCAAACTTAACACAACAATAAACAACAATAAAACATGTGAGACAAAATCAAGCCAAACAATGAACAACCCAAACATGCATGCTCTAGACTATAACATTATAGAAGACATGAAAAGGAAAAAATCCAACATCTCTATGTTTGATATCTGCTCATTACCTCAACAACGTGACCTACTGCATGATGGTTTCAACCCCAATAATGCTTAGAAAAATATCATTGCTACTAGTGACAACATTCGTCTGAATGATGAGACAAAGGAGGTACAAAAAGTGGAAATCACAGTAGCTATACACGTAGCAAGCATATGCGCATACTCAAAGTCCCAAATTCCACCTTTTTTGCTCACTTATGAAAATTTTAATTTCAATGTGCATATTTGTTTGGCAGATTCAGGTGTGTCCTCTAACATTATTCCCTTTTTAGTCTGCCAAAAGATAAATGTTGTCCCACAAATGACTAAAATGAGGATTATACAGTTGGATAAAACATATGTTAAAGTAAAAGGAGAACTCAAAGATGTACTAATTAAGATTGCATATGACCCTAAAATGCATCAAACTATAGATATTGTTGTTGTTGACATACCAAAAAATTATGGTTTGCTGTTGAGCAGGTATTGGTTGGCCAAAATTCAAGGTTATTTTTCCACCGATTGGTCTCACCCATTGTTATAACCCTAAATTGCACCACACATGCTTACTTGGCATCAGGCCAACTCATGTCTCTTCCTTGCCAAAGCCATGCTGAATAAACTCTTGAAAAACCTCTTAAATTAAGTAACCCGCACCCTAACCCATTACTGGGCGAGTTGGAACGCTGTCAGGCCTACGATTGCACGCGTTGGAATGCGAGCTGGCCCACTACAACCCGCGTTTACCTAACAAATCACAAAAACAGGAAAGTTGCCGGCGGGACGAAAAGCTTTGGGTCAGTTAACTGAAACTCCCAGCCATGCATGGCCGAGAGTTCGTCCAAAACCCTAGCTCCTTCTATCCTATAAAATAAGGGGTAGGGGTACTATTTGACGAAGGAAAATCATAGAAAAGAAACTCTGCATAATTGCCGAATCCATT
>SNQJ01S0196763.1:0-17365 GCA_010110895.2 Picea sitchensis
AAATGCTAATCTGCATTTTGAACTGTTTCAGCACTTATACATTTCTAATCAATGGTTAAGTACAAGAGTGATGTAAAATGTTATGCAAAATAGATTAAACGTATAGTAATGAGAAGGGACGTTGTATACCTTTGGAATGATCAAATAAAGTGATAGTATGAGTTTAAATATGGGTGATCAAGAGTGTAATAGTGGCAAAAAGTATAGGCAAAAAGGTACATTGTGTGGTCCTAACAATACCCTTTAAATTTCTTCTTATTTTGATTTAACCAGCTCTTGTTATGTCCAAAACAATTTTTTTTCTCCAAATGTTTTTAATCTATCCTCATTTTTGTTCTCTTTTATTTTTCCCTCTCTTCTCTTCTCTGCTTATCCCTTCTCTTTTCCTATATTCCCTTATATTCTTTCATCCTCTTTCCTTCTCTTCTTCTCCTTTTATTTTTCCACTTTTCTCTTCTCTTCTTCATCTCATCACACCTTCAAAAATCTTTGGTTCCATAATGTATCATGATGAATACTTTTTGGCGCGATATATCATGCCTTCAAACGTTTTCTCTCCCACGACAAGGCTCCTCTTTCTATACCACATCACTTGAAACTTTGGCTTCATGCATTGTATCACACTTGAGGAAGTTTTCTTTCTTGTGATAAAGACCCTCTCTCCCTTTGGCTTATCGCATCTTGAAAAAAGTTATCCCTCATGCCATATCACACTTTCAAAAACTTGCTTGTTGCACCATAAACATTTTCTGCATGTGATGTATCACACCTTGGAAGTTTTTCCATCTTGTGACAAGTTGTCTCTCTTCCTTATCACATCGTAAGAACTTTTCCTTCCTCGTGATACATCACGAGAACTTTCCATTTCTCATGATATATCGCATCACAATAAATTTTCTCTTTGTGCTATAAACGACTTTCTTCGTAAAAAAAATTATAAGTCTCATCTTTTGTATTTACAATATTACTGTGTCGCATGAAAAATATTTTCATGCGATACACACCATATCGCATGAAAAATATTTTCATGTGAAACACTGAAATTTATTTAAAATTTGGTTAAGTGTCGCACCACTAGAAATGTTCCCTTTTCTGGTGTATTGCACCAAGATTATTTTGGTGTGATACATTGCATTGCAACCAACTTTTTCTTCATGTGAAACACATAAGTCTTCAAATTTTTTAGAATTTTTCTAATTCCTTAACCTGTTTTCTTCCCAGGAAATAACATTGTATCACATGAACATTTTTTTCATGCGATACACACTGTATCACAAAAAAAATATCTTTGTGAGATATAAAAAATCCTTCAACTTTTTCAAGAAATATTTGAATTCAAAAATCCAATTTCTTTTGAGATAACATTGTATTGCACAAAAACAAATTTCATGTGATACACATTGTGTCGTACAAAAATTATTTTCATGTGATATGCATGAAATCTTCAACACTTTATCATTTTCCCGAAAACTCACACTCATGGTTGTCGTGGAACCTAGGAGTCTTCCCTCTGAGCTAATTTTGGCATATTAGCTAACACATTGACCCCCACGTGGACAATGCCAAACCAAAATCTGAGTTTGGGTATTTTTCCCACTGAAACATCAAGGGAAACTCTGTTGATATGAAACAAACCCATACAGGGTTGGTTTTGCAACTAGGGCTCTGATACCAACTATAATGTACCCAATACTAAACCCAACAAAGATACTCTGATACCATTTAATTCAAATGAAATACAACATGCAAAAAATCCTCCTGCAATTCCTAAAAACTTAAAACCATGAATTCATGCTAATTAACATACTCAACAACATTCAATTAAAATAATTTAGACAACAAAAATAACCTAAGAAATGTAACAAAGAAAAACAATTCTGAAAACTCACACCACATGAACCTCAAAAAAATGAACTTATCTTTTTATAGAAGAACCAATTGGATGTGTACGAGGAACGTTCCTCCCAAACATAGGCGTGTTGTTCCATTTCTCTCAATAGAAAGCCACACCTGAGATCGGGATATGAGTCCACAATGAGGAATGGCTCTCTTGGTTCTCCATTGTCCACACACACTAACCCAATTCCCAAATTTTTAACTTAAACAACCATTCCAATCGACCAACTCTCTTTCCCCTCAACTGGAAAAACCTAAGGAATGTGATACACTTCTCTGCCACGAAGTCCCTCAAGCCATCCCACTTCCCTCTAGGGATCCAATGCATGATCATTAAAGAAATATCTTATCTAGTCACTCTGTGAATTATCACTTGTTCCAGGAGTGCTCACAACAACCTTCTCAAGGATCTTGAGAAATTTCCTCAATACGAAACACACTTATAGGCACATAGCCTAACTTTCCATCATAAAACTTGGCTCAACCAAGTTGTCTTAATTCAGTATATGTTTGGTGATTTTTCCCAACATCCAATCTCTTCAAAAACCTCTTGTAAAAACTACCCCCTCTTCCTACTCGAATTTCCCTTTACTCCATGCATGCTTTGACTCTCAAACATTTCCCAAGAAATATTGTACCGAACCCATGTTTTCATATATAGGTGAGATGATATTTCTATCAACCTATTACATGATTGTACTTAGCACATACTTCAATTTCTAGGTGAGATCACTTGCCCACCAACCTCTTGCATCAAGTTAGTGACTAGTCTGAAAATAACAACAATGATTTATAAAAGTGTCTTGGGTTATTAGGCATATGGACCCACTTTATCCCCCCTCTCTTGTGGAATCATATCCCTTGGCATTACCACCCCTCCCATGTCTCAGACAAATATTTATTTTTATTCATAATTTCAATGTACAATTTACAAAGCTTGGCCCTTGGCCATATTGAACATTGCAGGCTCTCTGACCCAAAACATATTGGTGTTGATTAATTGGATCGGTTGTTATTGATGTCGACCCTTGAAGCAAGTCTGATAGAACAATTCTAGTATCCCCAATGGTATGGTTAAGGGACTCAAGTTTTTTTTAGGTATAAATGCATGACTATCAATGATTATGCAGGTAAAACTATTCTAGATGTATAGTACATTTCATGTCGTTTCTGGTGATATGTGGAATGCCACATAACTCCTCACGGTTAGAGAATTATGACCATGTGAAGTTGGACAACCCTCATGAGTTATCTAGAATCCCTTAGAACGTCAAAGAAGTCAAATTATTCTAGAAGCTCGTAGAAGAAGTTGGCTATTCAAGTGGGTGAAACTAGGAGTTAATCATGGGTTGAGTGGTTGCGTTAAGAAAATAATTAAAAATAAATTAGTTGCAACTTGAAGTAGATAACTTACTATTTGTGGATAATGTGGTTGTAAGTGGACAAGTGTTTAGAAGTGGGTTAGCCCTAAAAGAAGGAAGTTGGGTAAAGTTAGTTAGAAGGTAACCCCTTTAAGAGGCTACTTGGAGAGTATAAATAAGAGAGCAAGGGTCTCCTATTATCATCTAATGAACATATAGAATATATATCATTTTTTGAAAGGTTATTGCAGGTACTCATTGATACATCTGAAGTTACAAAAGTTGAAGGTAGCAAAGGATGGTTGACGACGAAAGTTTCGAAGATTCAAAAAAACCCTAGTTCCTAAAGTGTACATGGACTGCACTAGAGAAGGGAGAGTATTTACGTGGGCTACAATGGAGAAGGTAGAGTACGTACGTAGGTTGTAGTGGAGAAGGTAGAGTACATACGTGGGATGCAGTGGAGAAGGTGGAGTACATGCACAGGTTACATTGGAGAAAGTAGAGTACATGTGAAAAAGCCATGAAAACTTGATTTGTTGAAGGTGCCAGGTCTTCAGAGTCTGAAAGCAAGCTCCCAGGAAGGTTTACAGTGATGAGGCACAACAGATCTATCTACATATTCAAAAGGTATGTCATATTCTTATGTGTAGTTGGATGTTGTTGTCTCCTAATATATGGTCATGAGAGTTTTAAGTTTTTACCTAGAGAGTTGGTTGGTTGTATGGCACTTATGGTATGAGCTAGATTTATAGAAATACAACACTGGTATGTTGGTATTATTCATTGGTACATCTTGTTGGTTCAAGTGTTGATACATAGCTTGTATTTCTTTATACATGGTTGATGGTTTTTGTTGTGAAGTGGTTATGAAGTTGTTTGTGTGGTTCTAGGTTGCATATCAGTAAGGTTTTGATGTCTAGTCCATGTGAGGGTTTATTACACATGATTATGATTGTATGCACATGTATGGAACATGACTAGATGGATATCGAGGCACATGGTTTGAGTGATATCCTTGTGATTTTTGGTATGAGATCCATGTTATCATATCTGATATATTGAGGAGATTATTGGTACAGGTTGTTGGTATATTTGGTATATGTTGGTACAGGTTATTGGTACAGGTTGATTACATGTTATTGGTATAGGTTTCCTACAGTTTCTTGGTACAGGTTGGTTACAGGTTGTTGGCACAGATTGGTATAGGTTTACAGTGGTATATCTCACAGTGACAGTGTGGCAGTGGTTTCATCATCTATTTGACATTTACATTTCAGGGTGGTTGGATGGGGCAAGGATAGGTGGTTGTAGCCACCTTTCGATTATAGTCTGAGAACTTGGGGGGTTGTAGCCTCCTTCTGGTTAGAGCCAAAGAATTGGGGAGTTGGAGATTCTCTCAGGTTGTAGCCTGAAAATATAGGGGGTCAAAGCCTCCTTCCAGTTGCAGCTGGAAAAAAAAGGAATTTAGTGCTTCCAATGAATGTACTTCTTAAATACATATAAGAAAAAACATTATGTGGTTTTCTCCTGCATTGGGTTTCCACGTAAAAATAATGGTGTACTATGTATGTTATGATTTCTCACTGCTCATCGTTTATTTATTTTGCACTTGTTAATTGATATTGGTAAATTGATAATAATGTTAACAACACTTATATACTATAATTAAAAAGGATTTAAAATTTCTCTATTACTGATTCACCCCCCTCTTAGTAATCCAACAATTGGTACCAGAGCAGGTTCCTTCAGGAATCAGTTTAACCATTGGAAGGTAGATCATGGAAAGCAACAATATGTATAAAAATGGAATACCACAGTTTGATGGACACAGCTATGTGTTCTGGAGTGGAAGAATGAAAATATATGTACAATGTCAAGCACAGGGATTCGAGGTTTGGCAATCAATAGTATATGGATATAAAGAACATGTCGTTCTTCCAACAAATGGAAATGGAAGGAAACTCAGTCTAAATAATTCAAAGGCCAAAAATTCTATCCTAAATGGTCTTGGTGATTCGGTATGTGTCAAAGTTATGCATTGCATATCTGCAAAGGATATATGGGCCAAAATTCAGAATGTTTATGAAGGAGACACAAAATTCAAGGAAATAAAGCTTCAAACTTACAAAGGTCAATTTGAAGAGCTGAAGATGAAGGAAGATGAAAATATTGTGACTTAATGTTTACGATTTGATGAAGCAATGAATGCAATTAGAGGATTGGGAGAAGAATTTTATGAATCTATAATTGTTCAAAAAGTGTTAAGATCTCTTCCAATGAGATTTGATCCTAATATCTCAGTACTAGAAAAAATAACAGATCTGGACTCGATAAGAATGGATGAGCTACATGGAATATTCACATCCTACGAAATGAGAACCGAGCAGGAAAATCCAGTTACAAAAGAAGAAACATTCAAAGCATCCAATAAGTCAAAGCAAAAGGGAAAGAAAAAGGAAAAGTCATATAGCAGCAACAAAAACATCTTAGAATATGATGAAGAAGTAGCCAACTTTGTCAAAAGACTCAAAAAGGGAACTGACGGAAAATATAGAGGTAAGATTCCATTGATTTGTTTTAATTGTGGTGGTATTGATCATTTTGCTAAACAATGTCCTCATAAGAAAAAGAAAAGAAATGAAGAACCTGATTCAAATAACAAAGAAATAAACAAATGCAAAAGAACAAAAAAGAAAGTCTTCAATAAAATCTTATGCACCAAAGAATACAGCTCCTCATCGGACGAAGATGAAGTCAGTGAAAGTGAGATATAAAGGGTTCTATTGATGGCAATAGAAGACTATGATAAAGAAGACACCGAAGAATAATATGAAGAGGAAGAAGTTGAATACAGAGAAGAATTCTTGAGTTCCATAGATGTTATAAAAAGGGAAAGGAAGAAAAACAAGTCACTTCAAAAAGAACTAAAAAGAAAAGAAGAAACACAAAATTCCAATTCTTAAGAACTAGAGAAGATGGCCTCTAAATTAAAGATCCAAGTTGAAGAAGAAAAAATAATTGAAGAAGCACTCAAAGAACGGTTGGAAGAAAAAGATAGGATCATTGGAGGTTTGGAAGCAAACATTGTTACATTAAGAAAATACCTTCAAAAGAAAAACATGCATAATATCTCTAAGGTTTTGGATAAAATTATCAACAATCAGAGGCCACATCATGACAAGTCCATACTAGGATACAATCAGATAGAAAAAGGCTCAAGATCCAAAACTACAAATCAAGAGACAAAATCAAGAAGCTACGCAGAGATAGTCAAAGGATCTCTTGAGAAGGAAGAAGAAAAAAAGTTTTATCACATAGATGTTCTGCCACCCAGAAGATTCAGATTCTGAAATTAGCAGTAGTCAACACGAAAAGGATCTTAAGAAGAAGATGGGTTCAGAAGAGTAAATCCTTTCAGAAGATCTTCAATTCCTAGGTATCAAACTATCTTCTTTGATTTATGTTTTTCATGTAACAATTTTCGACGTAAATCTATATATTCCAAAAAAAAATAATAGATACAGAAACAACTATGAAAATCATGCATAAAATGGTTATCCAAGAAGGCCTAATGAAACACAGATAAGAAGCTACAATATGTTTGAATCCTTGAGTACTGAATTGGAATGCTACAAGTGCAACAAATTTGGACACCTTTCCAAATATTGTAGACTGACAATCCCTCCAAGAGAATCGCAACAGAATAACAACAGTTACAAACAAGAATGCCAAAGAAAATGGATAATAAAGAAGAATCAATATAACAATGAAGAATGCACACTCGCTCTACAAGATCAACACAAGAAATGTGGTTGGCATGTTGAGAAATGAAAGAGATGGCTCAATCTCTTTTGGAAACGAAAACTCATCTAGAATCATTAGAAGGGCTACAATCAAGATTGGAAATAAAGATGCCAAGGTAGAAAATGTTCTACTAGTAGAGGATATGAAACATAATCTTCTGAACATTAGTCAAATGTGTGATCAAGGGCACAAAATTATGTTTGATTCTCATAAATGTGAAATAAGAAAATAAGGTTTCGGCAAAGTGGTGGAGACAACGATGAGAACTTCAAGAAACATATACATGCTAAGTGAAATTGGAAAAGAAAAGTGTTGTTTGGGAAAGGAAGATGAAGTTTGGTTATGGCACAGACGAATGGGTCACATTAATTTCGATAATATTGTCAAGGTCAGCAAAAAGGAAGCAGTAAGAGAAATTCCCCAGATCATGAAGCCAACAAGCACATTATGCAAGCATTGTCAACAAAGAAAGAAAACAAAGACCAAGTTCAAATCAAATGAATACTCCACAACAAGACCGTTGGAAATTGTGCATACCGATCTAGTTGGACCAACTAGAACAAAGGGTTTAAAAGGTGAGAAATATTTTATGTTATTAATTGATGATTATACAAGAATGACTTCATTTTGTTTTCTCAAGAAGAAGTCGGAGGAATTTGAGAACTTCAAAATATACAAGGAAATGGTTAAAAATGAAACATATTTGAAAATCAAATGTTTGAGATCAGATAATGGAGGAGAGTTTACTTCAAAGGAATTTATGGGCTTCTGTAGTAACATGGGATAAAAAGGAAATTCTCTGTTGCCAGGACACCACAACAAAATGGAGTTGTTGAAAGGAAGAACATGATAGTACATGAAATGGCTCGTACTATGCTAATGGATTCCAAGTTGACAGATATCTTTTGGGCACAAGAAGTGCATACAATAGTTCACATTCAAAACAGAGTATTGCTCAAAAAAAACAATGATAAAACTCCTTATGAGGTATGGAAAGGAAGACCAGCCAATGTGAAGCACTTCAAAGTGTTTGGAAGAAAATGTTATATAAAAAGGGAAGATGGAAATATGGGAAAGTTTGATTCTCGTGTTGAAAAAGATATACTTGTTGGGAAAGTTTGATTCTCGTGTTGACAAGGAAAGAATACAAATGCTTCAACCTAAGACTCAACAAAATAGTGGAAATCATCGGTGTGACAATTGATGAGACAGGTGGACAAAGAATAAAAGAAGAAGAAAAGGATTATTTGGAACAAGTTCAAGAAGAAGAAGAAGTAGCAGAAGAGAAAGATGAAGAAGATCATTCAGAAGAAGTAGAGAAAGAACAACAAGATATTCAGGTACCTCCAAAGACACCTAGTTGACAAGTACAGAAGAACCATCCAGCAGATCAGATCATTGGAAATAAAGATGCAGGAGTTGAAATTAGCAGAAGAATTAGTTCACCAAAAAAAAAAACCACCTAGCACTATTTTCAACAGTTGAGCCAAGTAGTTTTGAAGAAGCCAATAGGGATGAATTCTGGATTAGATCCATGAATGAAGAATTAGATCAGATAGAGAAAAATGACACTTGAGAACTAGTTCCAAGGCCAAGGAACAAGAATGTGATCGGTACAAAGTGGGTCTTCAGAAACAAATTGAATGTTGGAAAGGTTACCAGGATTAAAGCAATATTGTTATGTAAAGGATATGCTCAAGTTGAAGGTATCGAATTTGAAGACATTTGCCCCAGTTGCTAGAATGGAAGCAATCATATTGATATCATATTTTTCATGCTCCAAGAATATTAAAGTGTATCATATGGATGTGAAATCAACCTTCCTAAATGGGGAACTAGAGTAAGAAGTCTACATTGAGCAACCAAAAGGATTTCAGCTGTCAGAGAATGAAAATTATGTTTGTAGTTTGAATAAGGCCTTGTATAAAGCCCTAAGAGAATGGAATTCTAGACTGGACAAACACTTACAACAACAAGGGTTCATAAAATAAAATGTAGACAACAACCTCTACATCAAGGTAAATCAAGATAGTATTTTGTTAGTTGAATTTTATGTTGACGATATTATCTTTGGTAGTGATGATGATAGGATGAGCCAGAAATTTGAAAAGGATATGCAGAATGATTTTGAGATGTCATTACTTGGAGAATTATCATTCTTCTTGGGTCTTCAAATATGTAAAATAAACCAAGGCATTTTTATCTCTCAGACCAAGTACAACAGAGACATGCTAAATAGGTTCGGTGTGGAATATTTCAAACCAGTTAGTACTCCTATGCAAAACAGTTGCAAGTTAAGTAAAGATGATGATTCAAAGTTTATAGATCAAAGGAAGTACATGTCAATGATTGGCATCTTAATTTATGTGACAACATCTATACCATATGTAATGTAGGTAGTCAGACAGGTGGCACGATTTCAAGTAGCACCAAAGGAATCACATGTTCACATTTTCTAGCAGTAAAGAGAATATTCAGATATATTAAGGGTATAGAAGAATTTGGATTATGGTATCCAAAAGGAAAGTATCTATCTCTTATTGCCTACACAAATGCAGATTGGGTAGGTTGGATTGATGATCGAAGAAGTACAAGTGGAGAAACGCTCTACTTGGGTATGTGTTTGGTAACCTGGCTAAGAAAGAAACAATCATCAATATCATTGTCTATATCTGAAGTAGAGTATATTGTAGTAGCAACATGTTGTACACATGTTCTATGGATGAAACAAACATTGAAAGATATACAGATCGAGTATGTCACTATTTTGCAACAACATAAGCGCCATCAATATCTCAAAGAATCTAGTGATGCACTCCAAGACAAAGCACAATCCGATCAATTTTCACTTTCTACGGGAACAGGTTGCATAGAAGAACATCGAAGTTGAATATGTGGGAACAAAAGAATAGATTGCATATAGCTTTACAAAACCACTTCCAAGGGAAGATTTTGAGTATCTTCAACAGATACTCGGAGTAGTTTCCACAACAAAATGAATGTTTTTGAATGCTTATCTTATATTTCTTATATTTACATGAGGAAGCACCATCAAGAGGACAACTCAATTTGGGAGAGCAGTCTCAAGGAGAGTTCAGTCAGGGGGAGTAACCTCAGGGACAGTTCAGTCAAGGGGATCATCCCCGACAAGGAAGTTACCTTTTCCATTGATGTCAAAGGGGGGGAGATTCTTCAAATGCATGGACATAGAATTATATGTTTGGAGAGAGCAAAAAGGCATGATTCCAAGGGGAGCGATGGTCACAGGGGGAGAAGGTACTTCAATTTTGCATCTGATTGTTTCCATCAATACCAAAGGGGGAGATTTTTTATTAATTGGGTTGGTTTTCATTGATGTCAACCCTTGAAGCAAGTCTGGTAGCCCCAATGGTATGGTTAAGGGACCCAATTTTTTTTTAGGTATAAAGACATGAATATCAATGATTATGTAGGTAATACTATTCTAGATGGATAATACATGTCATGTCATTTCCGGTGATATGTGGAACGTCACATAACTCCTCATGGTTAGAGAGTTACAACCATGTGAAGTTTTAGAACCATCATGAGTTATCTAGAAGCCCTTAGAAGGTCAAAGAAGTCAAATTATTCTAGAAGCTCCTAGAAGAAGTTGACTAGTCAAGTGGATGACACTAGGAGTTAATCATGGGTTGAGTGGTTGCATTAAGGAAATAATTAAAAATAAATTAGTTTCAACTAGAAGTGGAGAACTTACTATTTGTAAATAAAGTGGTTGTAAGTGGACAAGTGGTTAGAAGTGGGTTAGCCCTAAAAGAATGAAGTTGGGTAAAGTTAGTTAAAAGGTAACCCCTTGAGGAAGCTACTTGGAGAAAATAAATAAGAGAGAAAGGGTCTCCTATTAGCACCTAATGAGCATATAGAATATCTATCATTTTTTTAAAGGTTATTGCAATTACTCATTGATACATCTTAAGTTACACAAGTCAAAGGTAGAAAAGTAGGGTTGACGGTGAAAGTTTCGGAGTTTCAAAAAAACCCTAGTTTTTGAAGTGTACACGGGTTGTAGTGGAGAAGGGAGAGTACGTACACGAGCTGTAGTGGAGAAGGTAGAGTACATACATGAGATGTAGTGGAGAAGGTAGAGTACGTATGTGGGATGTAGTGGAGAAGGTAGAGTACATACACGGGTTGCAGTGGAGAAGGTAGAGTACGTACATGGGTTGTTGTGGAGAAGGTAGAGTACATATGTGAGCTGCACTAGAGAATGTAGATTACATGTGAAAAATCCATGAAAGATTGAGCTATTGAAGGTGTCAGGTTTTCAGAGTCTGAAAGCAAGCTCCCAGGAAGGTCTACAGTGATGAGGTCCAACAGATCTGTCTACAGATTCAAAAGGTTTGTCATATTCTTATGTCTAGTTGGACATTGTTGTCTCCATGAGATATGGTCATGGGAGTTTGAGGTTTTTCCCTAGAGAGACTATTGGTTGTATGGCACTTATGGAATGATCTATATTTATAGAAATACAACATTGGTATGTTGGTATTATTGATTGGTACATCTTGTTGGTTCAAATGTTGAGACATAGCTTGTATTTCTTGATACATGGTTGAGGGTTTTGGTTGTGAACTGGTTGTGAAGTTGTTTGTGTGGTTTGATGTTTCATATCAGTAAGGTTTTGATTTATAGTGAGGGTTTATTACAAATGATTATGATTGTATGCACATGTATGGAACATGACTAGAGGGATGTATATGAACATGGTTTGAGTGATATCCTTGTAATTTTGGGTATGAGATCCATGTTATCAGATCTTATATATTAAGGATATTATTGGTACATGTTGTTGGTATATTTGGTATATCTTGGTACAAGTTATTGGTACAGGTTGATTACAGGTTATTGGTATATGTTGCCTACAGGTTCTTGGTACATGTTGGTTACAGGTTGTTGGCACGGATTGGTACAGGTTTATAGTGGCATATCTCACAGTGACAGTGTGGCAGTGGTTTCATCATCTATTTGACACTTACATTTCAGGGTGTTTGGACGAGGCAAGGATAGGTGGTTGTAGCAAGATAACTTAGGGGTTTGTAGCCTTCTTTTGGTTGAAGACAGAGAATTGGGGAGTTGGAGCTTCCCTCAGGTTGTATCTTGAAAATATAGGGGGTCAGAGCCTCCTTCCAGTTGTAGTTGGAAAAAAAAGGAAGATGGTGCTTCCAATGATTGTACTTAATAAATACATATAAGAAAAATCATTTTGTGGTTTTCTCCGGCATTGGGTTTCCGCGTAAAAATATTGGTGTATTGTGTATGTGTATGTGTATGATTTCTCACTTCTCATGGTTTATTTATTCTGCACTTGTTGATTGATATTGGTAAATTGATAATAAATTTAACAACACTTATATACTGCGATTAAAAAGTATTTAAAATTGCTCTATTACTGATTCACCGCCCCCCCCCCCCTCTCAGTAATCCAACAATTAGCTCACTATCCTATTTCACATTTTCACAATTACATTACATTTACGGGGATTAAAATTGGGGATGTTACTAAGTTTCTTCTTAGTAATTGTTTTCTTGCAATTGGAGCACACCATAATATTTTGTTATTCCTAACTACAATTTTCTTATTGTTGGAAAAAAGTGAGTCCACATCACACTTTCTTAAAAAAAAAATCTTGGAAAAATAGGGAATCTATATTTACATTTGTAGATACTCAATGGCATGTTCCTTAAAATGAACTAAGCAACTATGAAAATGTTGCATGGTGTTGAACAACTATGTGACCTTTGGGTATGTTTTTAGAGGCATAGGAGCTATGGATATGTTGCATAGATTTGAAGCTTATGTGACCTTTGGAAATATGTAATTAAGGTATATCTATCAACCCAACATAGGTATTCATCAAAGTGAACAAACCAATAATGAATATGTTGCATAGCATTCAACCATATGCAAAAAAAAAGTATAAAAATAAAAACAGTTAACCATATGTATTCTTCCATCAATGTATAATTACCAAAATCAAAATCTTAATCGAGATTGTTGGATAGATATGACGTCAAGATGGATGTATGATGGTTTTTAATAAATTTGTCTCACAAGTATAAAATTGATCTAATTTTGTATTAGGCAAAGATTAAATAGCAAAACACAAAATCACAAAGCCACTTCACAAGATCAAATATTGAGTTGAATGAAGGGAACCATATCCTTCCAATCTTCAAACTTACATAAAATATAAACCAATAAGAAAGCAATGAAGAACATTGATCTAGGTGGATATTGGTGGCCACCCACTTATTCCAACTGGCTCCTCTTGATAGATTTTAGTTCAACACGTTTCTTTATAATCATGACATTTCTTTGTAATTGTGGGTTCTGCACATTCGGAGATATATTGAATACCTACACAACATCCAAGTGGATATTGGTGGCCACCCACCTATTCCAACTGGCTTATTTTGGAATTTTTCATGTCAGTACATCTTTTTGTACTTCCAGGGCCATTTTGGGGTCCTAAACATTTTTTGTTTTTTGGATTTCCACATCCAAACTTTAGACAGAGTCAAGATTTAATGGTATAATGTGTATTTATCGAAAATACCTTTCCAACGGGCTATCACACGCCTAAAACGGATGTCGTATGCAAAATTTACGACCTATGGAAGTTGAGGTACCAACTTACCCATCGGGGCCCACATAACTTTTGGTGTTTCATCTCCTAGGGTTAGGTTTTTGGATGTCTAGGGTTTTGGAATTCATGAGTAATTTTAAAAAGGCCTTTGGAGATTCATTGTCATCATTCTTCTCAGACAGATTCACGTAGCAGCCACATCTCTTCTCAGAGATAGCTACCACCATTTGAGCAAGTTATATTCAGTTCTGCATTTTTACAGTTTCAGCCTATTTTATTTATTCAATAGAAGTTATTGTTCATTGGATATATGTTATTGTTCTCTGTATCTATGTGTTATTCTATTCAATCTGTTATTCATTTTGTTATACTCATAAATCCATATCAAACATTCTTTGGTAGTTTACATGATGTAAAATTAAAAAAAAATCAAATCTAAAGCATAATCCATTACGGAGTGAACCCAACATATTTCCTCCCCATTTTTCAAGAAAAGTATGATATAATAGAAACCCACCTTTCCATATGAGAAATATGAAGATAGATTCTGAGGCAATGAACTAGCATGTATAATCATGAAGCATTCCATTGCTAGAAATATGGTGGTTATTGCAAAAGTTTTCTATTAAAATAAAATTTAAGTTCCTTAGTCAACACTATTACTAGAATGAAATGGAATCTCCTTTTCTTATAATGAAAACAATCTATAAATTTATACTTAGTTGTAATGAAACTACTCATAACAAAAATGCAGTTGGTTTGCAGGTTCAAAACTTTTCATGCACAACTATTCCAAGGCTAACAATCCCAAATCAAATCCCGATATACATTTATTTAACTTTCTTCTCAATAATAAGGCAAAGAATTAAATTTTAAATCCAATTTGAATCCAATTTTCATAATAAGAACACAAATGTTCTTACTAGATTTGAATGAAGCTCGAAACACTGAACCACTTAAACTACCTCATTGAACATCGTGTGTGTGTGTAAACACACCAACGCATATCCATATTAAATTGAGACCTTTTAGACACTGAGATATTTTCATCTCAATTTCTTTTTTATTCATGTTAGACAACGAAAAAATTAATATTCAAGTAGACACGCATTTTCAAAATAACATAGTGTACAAGCACTCCAATGTTTGTGGAGAATCCAATTTTTCAAAAGAACATAAATGGATCTAACATGAGTCACAACTATATAAAGCATCACTATGGAAAATGCAAATCACAACACTATTTTCCAAAGAAGCCAAACACCTACATAGAACATTGCGGACAATGACATTCCTCTCAATTACCAAGGTTTTTTGTTCAAAATAACATAGTCTACAAGCACTCCATTGTTTGTGGAGAATCCAATTTTGCAAAAGAACATAAATGGAGCTAACAAGAGTCACAACTATAGAAAGAATCACTATGGAAAATGCAAATCACAACATTATTTGGAAAAGAAGCCTAACATCTACATAGAACATCGTAGACAATGAAATTCCTCTCGATTACCAAGGTGTTTTTGTGTGCATGCAAGATTCTTGCAAAGGCCATTAGAGAACGAAATTTTTTATACCCAATTAGGCATGCATATGCAAAAGACTCATAGAACATAGTCTAGACTTTGCAAGCACCCTAGGCTTTATAGAGGATCCAAATTCACAAAAGGAAGTTTTTTTATTTTTATGTTAAACAAAATTTGTTAAACATGACAATAGACGAGAAATAAACAAAATCCATGCAAGAATATTGTTACTATCCAATTAAAAATTATTGCCAATTAAATATGAAAGTCATAAAACTAGTTGACAAATAGAATCCAATCATTTTTATCTTTTGTGTAGGCCAAAGTAAACAAAGCAATTTATTTATAAAAAAAATTAGTCTCACAAGTATATAGTTAATAATTCAATCTTGTTAAAGAAAGATTAAATTGCAACCACTTGAACTCAAGCATTCCCTTCTGAGATTCAAACCCATAGTAAAACTAAAAAAATAAGAAAGTAATGAAAAGCATTCTCGGGTCATCTAAATACAAAACTAAAATAAGATACCAAGAGAAAATTCATATCTAAAGCACAACCCATTGTGAAGGGAAGTCAACATATTTCCTCTCCATTCTTCGAAACAAAGTGTGATAGAATAAAATCCCACCTTTCCATGGAAAATACATGAGCAACAATAAGCTAGCATTTATAATCATAAAGTATTACATTGCTTAAAAAAAGGTAGTTATTCCAAAAGTTTGCTAAAATTTTCCTTTTTTGATAATGAAAACAATCCCTAAATTTACATTTAAATGTAAGGAAACCAGAAATGCAATTGATTAATAGGCCCATAACATTGCATGCACAAACATTTTAGGCCAACAATCCAAAAACAAATCTAAGGAGACATTTATTTAACTTTCGTCTTAGTAATAGGGAAAATACTTAAATTTCAAAGCCATTTTGATTCCATTGTTCCTAATAAGAATGCATATGCTATTACTCGATTTGTGATTTGTTAAAATCTAATGGGTGATAAATTCCCTTTTATATAGCTCAAATCCTCTTAAAATTAGTTGAAATTGTTGTTAATTCTTGCCGCACCAAACTTGTCCTTTGTCAAAATTCTTAAGTGATTGTCATGAGAATGTGACAAGGGAACCAATCTTGAAACCTACTTTTACCTACAACCAAAGAACTCATTAAAAAAATAATTTTGATTGGTCACTCATAATAAAAATGAAGTCAATTCGTAGGTTGGATAACAAAAATGAAGTTGATTTGCAATTTGGGAATACCCCATGCACAAATATTCCAAAGCTAACCATTCGAAAACAAACCCCAAGAGCCATTTATTTAAGTTTCTTCTCAACACTAAGGGAACTCTTTAAATTTCAAAGCCTTTTTTTTTCCAATTTTCATGATAATAATGCAAATGCTATCCTCGGACTTGTTAAATAGAAAATGGATTATATGTACCTCTTGTATAGTGGAAACGACTATGTTAAGCCCCTAGACAAAGCCCCATGTTAAGCATACATACCCATGTAAATCCCTAGATATTTTGTTGTTGTATTTCTATTGTTATATAAATATTGTTGGTTAGACCTTTTAATTGTAATTGTACCCTTGGTCCCTTATATAAATATACCAAGTAGACCTAGTTTTAGGATCATCTCATCTTGTACATTTGTCTATTGTAAAAGTAGATCTCCCCCTCGAAGAGGATTCACATTCATTCTCTCTCTCTCTCTCTCTCTCTCTCTCTCTCTCTCTCTCTCTCTCTCTCTCTCTCTCTCTCTCTATGCTATTTTGGTCATTTGGTGTATAAAATTTGGTTTGAGAGCATAAGATCCTATGGTTTTTCTCCTTCAAGTGAATCATCTTGGAATTTTGACTATAACATTTTTCGAAGAAGTTTCATACTATGAAATTTTTATGATACTAAGGACACATATATAAGTACTTATGGTGAAAATTTAACATACTTTTTCATTATACTTTATGATATAAACTGTGGAAGTTAGGGTTTGTGATTAGTCCTAAACAGTGGTGATTTTAAGAACCCCCCCTAAATTTATATGTATAATAATTGGGCGAATCCCCATGATACATAGGAAAAATTGAAGGCTATTTTATCAATAATATAATATGTATATATAATTTTTTGGCGAATCTTTTAGTCGATTA
>SNQJ01S0196764.1:0-17365 GCA_010110895.2 Picea sitchensis
CCACCTTCCATTTTCAGGTATGTTGTTAAATTCAATCATGATGCTACTTATATGATGTCAGTTCTATATACTGACCTCCTAATTATTGTTATTATAAGTATGGTTATTTGTTAATAGTGTTGTTGTCATTTTCAAATCTTGTCCGTTTGTCATTTTGGAGATTGTATTATTATATCGGCCACTGCTAAACATGATGTTATTGAATTTCAGTTATGATGTTACCTATAAATAAGATGGCATTTCTAAATATGATGTCAATTTTAGTGCATTACTATTGGACCTTAGTGAATGATTTTATCTTGTAATGTCCTTATGATCGTAGTGGTTGTATCATATAAGAGGTATGATAAATGTGAAATCATGGTCCGGATCGTGACATAAATGATAGATGGTTAATGTTTCATGACAGAGTTATTGTAACTTTTAACTATTGTAATAACATACGTGGTGCAATAACCTGGAATTACGTAACCTAATTACCCAAGTTAGTATATCGGGGTGGTTGTTCTATAGATATTGTGAACTTGGGTGTTCGTTGTTAGAGTCCCTGTCACGCGCCTTCCGTAAGGGGTGCAATTGTTCTTCTTATTTATGTCGTACTTGATTGTGGTCAGTTTTACTTTTGTCGCTAAATGTTTGCGTTGTGCACCATATGCCTATGGGCGTATATTGTTTGCAGTTACTCGTCGTGTGCCTTTAGTCTTCTTGTGATGAACATCATGGTCGCGTCTTGTTAGTTTGTCAAAGTAGAGAGTCAAGTGTGTTGTTACTTCTCCCCGCCCGCACACACCTTAAACAAAAAAATTGCACCTGTATACTAAAATGGATGTCGTAACGGTGGTTAGTTACAGCGTCCCTCGATTTTATCACGGACAATAGGGCCATTAACAACGTGGTAGAACAATAAATAAAGGAAAAACCTCATCCTCTACGGAAGGTGCAAGAAAAAAAAAAGACTCAGGCAAGGACCAACCAATAACCAAGACCGGACATTCCTACGACTTGTGTGATTGATTAAGAATAGCTATCCATTAATTATCATTAAGCGTGAATACTGTAACATAAGGTAAAAAGCCAATAATCTCAACCCCCATTATTAAGTTATAAAATCATTTTGCACCAGTTCAAGGGCGGGCAATAACACAAGCTTGTGCATTTTTAAATGTGCAATAGTTGAACACGATATCATTACCATATTGGTAAACCCACGAACATTTACATTCTCCATATTATCTTATCTTGCCTTCCACTTTATTACCCTACTTTACAATAACCTTACAAACATTATCATTGCAATTTAAACATCATCATTAACCCTTCAATTTAACAAATACTACATTGCAATTTAAACGATATCAACATTGCAAATTAAACAAAGTTAACGTGGCAGTTTAAGCATCATCATTACCTTGCAATTTAAGCAATATTAACATTAAATTAAACAAGTTAACATGGCAGTTTAAGTATCATCGTTACCTTGCAATTTAAACAATATTAACATTAAATTAAACAAGGACCAATATGGCAGTTTAAACATCATCATTACATTTCATTTTAAACAATAATAACAAGAAATTAAACAAGGTTAACATGGCAGTTTAAGCATCATAATTACATTGCAAATTTAAACAATATTAACCTTAAATTAAACAAAGTTAACATGGTGGTTTAAGCATCATCATTACATTGCATTTAAAACAATAATAACATTAAATTAAACAAGGTTAACATGGCAATTTAAGCATCATCATTACCTTGCAATTTAAACAACAGTAACATTAAATTAAACAAGTTAACATGGCAGTTTAAGCATCATCATTACATTGCATTTAAAACAATAATAACATCAAATTAAACACGGTTAACATGGCAGTTTAAACATCATCATTACATTGCATTTTTAAACAATAACAACATTAAATTAAATAAGGTTAACATGGCATTTAAGCATCATCATTGTGAGTGATAAACAAATAATGGTGATGAGCACAAAGAATAAAAACCAGGAGGAAAATATTATGGCAATTAAGTAGAGATGCTTGGAATCTCCCTATTGTAGTTATAATATAATAGATTCCTTTATATAAAACCTATTTCTTTGTAAATCGTAATCTTTTATTAAAAGAGAACGGTGGTGTGTGCTTATTACATCCTTATCCTGTAGCAATTCAAGATGGTTAGATGCGTCCATGGGGTATAAGATTTTCTCAGCTCAGTGTTTTAAAATGATACACATATTGCACTGTCATTATTGCACTATTTTAAAATGATACACAATTATTGATTTTAGCAACCGGCAATACCATCCCCAATGGCTGATACCAATCCAATATAAAACTGTCTCCTACATTATAGTTGTAATAGGTTTCAAAAGCGGTAAAGGTGTAAACCTAAATCTAACTCCATTTTCATGGGACAAGATCCTCCTTCTGCTCAGTAATTAAAAATTATAAATGTAGGGTTTCTAAGGATCCTCGACCAGCGTGCCAGACGAAACCGCATTAACGCTAGGTAAGGGAGGAGGGACAGACCTAAAAGAATTAGTGGTTCCGACTTTCAGTGTTAAATATTGGGCGAACAGGGTGGCATCACGTATCTACATCAATACCGGAAGGGACGAGAGACTGCTTGGATTCCCGTGGTTGAATCACCCAGCAGCCCAGAGGTAACCTGAGTGGATTGTGGAAAAATGGAGGTGGCATTGCAGCCAGGAAACCGGCTGTTGTCAGGTGAGGTGATGAAGGGGACCATGTGGCAATGTTCAGACCACCTCAGAGGGAGAAAGGAGGATGCGTATAGGAACGCATCTGTCGGACAGTCGAGCGTTCCTATCTAAGCTAACTCTAGGTGACGGTTGCTCCTCCAAGAGGCATTCATGCCAGGAACAACGGATTTAGAAAGACAACACGACTGCTCATGACCACTGCGAGGAAACTATACTGCCATTACCTAGAGTGACTTGTAGGAGTGAGGCACAGACGGCCAAGGGATTCGGTCCGCCGAGGGAGGGTCGACGCGAGGGCTCTACCAGAAATTTGGTTTAAAGGATGAACCTACAGGTGTGAAGGAAGGATGTCGGAACGGAACTCAGTGTTCCAATATTAAACAAAACTTTGATTAATAGTGGCATAGGGGTCCTGGTGTCAATGCCATAGAAAACGGTCAGAATGGTGGATGCACCACTGACTTTAGATACGCTGTATATTGTAAGGGAAAGTCTAAATGGTGGCTATAGCTGATTGACACCTGCGGCAGTGCAATCATCAATCAATTTCGGTCTATACAATCCCACGATCTATAATAGTTTACTGCTCAGAAATTTGATAATTTAAATCGATGAAAAGGGCAAATGCACCGTGAGAATAAAATGCCACGAAGCGAGAAGAATCAATACTGATAGATTTATATGCCCAGGGACCCAGATACCATAACCATAAACCCAAAACAAAATTGACAGAAACCCTAAACTGTGCCAAAAAACGAAGAACCATAAACTACCCTGCTAAATTTATACAACATAAAATGGGTCGATTCTTGTGGTTCATTGCAACCATTCTAACTAATCTTTGTCACAAAACTCAAAGCATTCACACATGCAGACTCAATCTTATTTGTCATATAACTTTGGGACTTTAAGCACAAGGCAGACTCATTGACTTGCATATGTAAATTTTGGATTTAAGAACAAAAATAACTTTCTAGAAATTGATCTAAGCATATACCAAAATTTCATTCCTAACAATCAGACGTATGATCACAACCATCTAAATTTTCAGGCCTTAAACCTGAGACTATCATTCTACCAAAGAAAACATACCTTAGCTGTTAAGCGGCTACGGATGGCGTCCGTGCTCCTTGATATAGATGCTTTCGCCGTGAAGTAGAGACTGCCGTTGCCTAAATGGCCAAATGCTAAGGGTACTCTGCTTCCCCCGGTCCCCGAGATGCAAAGGGGCCACACAAGATCCATAAGAGAAGTCTAGATTCTCATCTCGCCTCAGTGAGCTACCACTCTTATCCAAGTTGAAAAATCCCAACTCCTCACAAGCAATGGGTCCCTTTCTCAATTTTGGCGGCATAACAATGCCTAATGGCGGATCCCCTCTCTTTCCCCCTCCTCTCTTTTTTATCTGTTTTGACCTAAATCACATTTATTTTAAGTTTTAATCAAAACCCTCTAAAAATTCTATGTCTTACAAATGCCATTCCCCAAGTTTCTCCCAAAATTATTTGCCCCTCCTTTTTTCTTTTTAAAAAAATAAATTTTTTTTTTTTTTTTTTTTTTATCTTTCATTTTTTTTTTAATTCATATATATATATATATTCCTTTATACTCCCATAAGTTAACTATTTAAATCCTTCTTTTCAGTTACCACTTGTAGTTTGAATTAATTTATTGAATACGTTTTATTTTACCCTACACACTTTATGAAGAATCACATTAGCTTAAGTGGGTTTTGTTTAATTTTATTCTTAGCACATGTATGGCTAGTGCTAGCTAGTAGAATAAAATTTTAATGTTATTGAATGGAAAATCTATTGTGAGCTAGAATATAATGGCATTATTATTAGGAGATGGTTAAGTTTTGATTATTATGTTAGGGCAAGTAGTACCTTCACTAAAAGATAGATTATCAAGCTTATTCTTGGGAATGAGGAATGGCCTTATGTACGCATTTAAGGAAGGAATTACTTTATGAATTCAATTAAAGGAGGAATTGTTTTATGTATTTCATTAGGGAAGGAAATACTCCTTGGATTAGGTGGAGGTTGCAAATCATATGATGAATGAATATTTAATATTAGTCTTGAATTATGTTTTTGACGCAGGACTCAAATTCTGGTGGCTGACGCTGGTTGAGAGGAATTTTTAAGGATTTATTAAGGTGTTGTTGTCTTAGGGCTATTTAGGCTGATTCCTTCATCCACATTAATGTGGCGTGCCCTTCGAGAATGCACCACGTTCTCCAAGGAGGTGCCACTCGCCTCTTGTGTTTCTTGTGTGCGGCGTGCCCGGGATACCATGCTCAAGGTTCCACTGCAAGCCCCGGACTGATTGGTAGATATCTATAACCCTGGAGTCAACACTCGCCGAGGTGAACTTGTGGGAGACTAGGGTTCTAAGGAATAATGCCCTAGCCTTATTACGTGCCCCTTAGAAACATTGTGAGCGACTATCACAGTATTCCATCACGACATCATGGGTCCTCTCAAAATAGGTAAAAATTAAACTATATTTCAAGCCACAATGGGAGTGCTAGCAGGCGGTGGATGGGTTGTTGTCCACCCCTCTCCTCAACCTCACGAAACTTCGTGTGTGGCCCCTTTACTCCCATATGGAGTGCAGTGCGACAAGCTATGCGTCGGCTTGGCAATCGGCATTAATGGAAATGTCAACATCACATCATCAAATCAGATGAAATATCACGGTAAACAAATCAACCCAAATAGAACACTATCTGACTCAATCCGGAGTCCAAAGGGGGAGTTCTACCGATGTCATCCTCAAGGTCAAACCACGGACACTTTCGATAAGCTGAGTCAATAGGAACACCATCGTCAAATAGTAAAACACCACGTCGTCTATCAATTGCATCATAATCAAGCATATATGGTTTAACATCATAAAAGTCGAGATCACTTGCGAGAAATTGTCCTCAAATAATAAGTTTTTCTCGGTGTGCGAGGCGGTATGTTACATACACCCCCTCTTGGTCTAAACTTTGTCCCAAATTTTCTCAGTATAAATGCCGAAATAAAAGTACCACGATATCAAAAAGTACCACAATATCATAAGTCTATCTGTCAAAAAAAAAATGGAAGGCTGGCGGCATATCATATGTGTCCTCAGTCGTTGGTCGCAGGACTATAAGCTGTCCCCGGACCTTGACACAGTCTACCATTAAACGATAGTAACTGTCGATAGCGATGATCTAAGATGCGGACCGGTTTCGACAACGGCGCTCCCTCATCCGATACTGCAATTAACTTGGGTCGATCATGTGTAGGATCGCACTAAGATAATGTCTCAACGGATATATGAAATACATCGTGCATACGCTTCAAATAATCAGGCAAGGATAGTCGATAAACCATGGGCCCCTTTCTCTCCGCAATATCTCGAAAGGTCCCTGAACCTAGGAGAGATTTTAGCTCCCTTTCAAACTTGATCGAACTCCTATGAGGTTTCATACACAAAAAATACTTGATCGCCACATCATAACTACAGCCGACACGATGTGCATCGACATAAATCTTATGTCGATTCTGCGCTTCTTTAATTCTTTGTCTTATGGTTTCATTTCTCTTCCATTTCTTGGATCGCCGGTCCCCACCAAGACCCTATCTGGTGATCCCAACTCAAGTCACGGTGTATAAAGGAACAAAAGGTTCCATCTTAATGAATTGTTACGGTAGTACGTTGTGGCGAACTCTACTAGAGGCAAGAACTCCTCTAGTAGCGCTTTGTTGGTCTATCGCATTACATCGCATAACATGTCTTCAGGCTTGGTTAGGTTAGTTTGGTCTACCATCGGTCTTTGGGTGATGCAGCGATTACTAAAGTTGAGTTGGTTCCCAAGGCCTCTTGAAACTCGTCCAAAATCATCAGTAAACACCGATCCTATCGGGATATATTTTTAGGCACGCCATGCGACCTCACAATCTCAGCGATGAAAACTCTAGCGCCAATGTCGGGTGCACGATCATTAATGCATACGAGGAATAAAGTGAGCACTTTTCATCAAAGTGTCTACTACAAAAAAAATCAAAATTAGGTATCCTTGCTGTCATTGGCAATACAACAATAAAATCCATCGAAATGACTTCCCATTTTGATTAGAATAGCATGTGGTTAAAGTAATCCTGACGGGTGTCCATGCTCAACTAACATCTAATATGACATTCTAGGCATCTAATACAAAGTTGACTATAATGGAAGCCTTCATTCCCTTCTTTGAAGAATGAGGTTTAGATGCGCCCTCATCACCATTAGACTCACAGGTGCTTCATGTAAGCGCTCTATAGGCCTACTCACCGGGGATCAACATCACTCAACTTCGTCGTTTGGCTGATGCGTGGAAATCTGACTAAACCTCAATAATCCATCATTTGTCAAATGAATATCCCTCATATCGTGGTACCATCATGGTGTTTTGTCCAATAAAATCCTCGACTTCTTTGTACCGGTCATCGTCACACTTTAAAGTTAGAATATTCTCGATGTAGATTTGTCTGAAGTGGTAACACTGAAAAGATGCATGGCCTTTGACTCAAAGGCCATCATCCAATCAGTTCATTGTTCCCTTTATGTAGTAATCTCGAAGTCATTTTCGCTAAGCAATTCGATAGCGCCATTGTCGGCGTTAGGAGTTGCTTTGCTTAAATATGTGTTGTAATCCACATTGATCTATCTTTAATTCAAATTTCCATCCAACAATTGGTGTCTCCAAACCTTCAGAGCATATACGATGGATTTTATGCTCCAAATCATGCGTTGCGTAGTTTTTCCTCATGCCTTCTCAGTTTTTCTTGAAATGTAAGCAATCGCTCATCCATCTTCCATCAAGACTCCGCCAAATCCTTCCTTGGATGTGTCGATTGCATACCAAGAGAAGTCTGCGTCCATGTCGAGGGACCTTTAGTATTGGCGCGGTGGTCAGCAACTCTTTAAGCCTACGAGAATGCTTCCGCGCATTTCTCGTCAAACAAACTTCTTGTTTTCTTAACGATTCATTATTCGGATTTTCTATCTTGAAAAACCCTCGACAAACCGTCGATAGTATCCGCTAATCCCATAAAACTATGCACTTATGTGACATTCATCCGGTAGGCATTCTACATAATAGCTTCAACGGATCCAATGGCGATACCTTAGCGAGATGACATGCCTAAGTAGTGAATCTCGATTGGTAAAAGAGCATTTGGACAACTTCCTTTAATTTGTGTTCTCATAAACATTGTAGTATCAGCGCAAGTGCCGTCATGCTCTCCGTCATTAGTAGATCAAAATATCATCAATGAATACTTGATGAACTTGTCCAATTATTCGCGGAACACCCATTCATCAAACTCATGAATACCCTGCGGCATTTGTCGGTCCAAATGGTAAAACTGTAAACTCATCGTGTTTGAATCTCATCTTAAAGGTCTTAGGATTTCATCCTCCTTGATCGATGGCGGTGATACCACGATCGTCGATCTTGAAGAACATCGTCGCACCCTTCATTTGATCGAGCGAGATCATCAATTCTTGGTAAAGGATATTGATTCTTGATGAAGTAGCCTTGTTGATTGAAAGCTGATCAGTCAATGCAAAACCTCAAATCCGTCCTTCTTTCATTATGAAGATAAGCTGGTCACACCCACGGTGACACACTAGGATATATCAATCCCAGGTCCAACAAATCCTTCGGTTTCATTTTCAACTCTTGCAACTCGAGTCGACATCCGATAAAGCGTTCTTGCTATCGGTTGAGTCCCAGGTTTGAGTCTATGGTAAACTCGATTCCCTTTACGGCGGCATCCTGAGGAAACTCCTGCGGAAATACATCACGCAAACTCCTTCACCATTCGTGTTACGAACCTTCCACTACTCCCTTCTGCGTTTAGCGAGGATTAAGCATAAAATTTTTCACCCTTAGCATACTCTTTCGCTGTGGGAAGAGGCGAATGTGAAACTCCTTAGTTCCGACCTACAGTCACACATCTCTGTCCCTCATCAACAACCAAACTCAACTTTTTCCTTATTACGGTTGGTATCGTATCATGCATTTCCAACCAATCCATGCCGATCACTACGTCATAAGATCCTAATATCGTGAAATAGGATGACCCTCATGACAAACTCTCAGGTTAAGGGCACAGCCAACCTTTTCCTCCAACCTTTGTTTGGCTCCCGAAGACATCTCCGCGAAGCTAAACTCATCTGTTCATTTGCCTTTACCTTAATCCTTTTAGCGCACCAGAAATGAAACTCGGTAGCTCACGGGTCTATCAAAATACTAAGATGCAGTGGCTGACGATGCACGTCATCTCGAGCAGTTGATTAGTGCTTTGCGGCGGTTATTCAACTGGCGCATGAATTCAATGCGACCTTTCCATATCTCCCGCGGTGGTGGGTCGGTGATCGGACATGCGACCCTCTCCACAAGGCGATCAGCGGTAGTGTGGCTCCTACGATCAACACCCACTGTTGGCCATTAGTCACGGTGACCAAAGTAGAAGAGGGGCGTCCCTGCGACTAGAAACGAATACGTTATGTTGAATAAACTGACTGCTCTTTCTTTAGCGGCGGCAATTTGTCTTTAATCAGCGTGGTGCTTGATAAGGTGTCTGGCGCTGGCGAGTAGCGGTCGTCGAGGTGTAGTGAACATGGATCCCTGCGGAAGCAGCGATATCCCGGCGTATGTCTTCTGCTGGTGTGCAGTCTTTGTGACGTTCGGATGAACCGCCTGGTCGTTTGAGGTCTAAATGCGACCCCAGCGATAATCTCCTCATAGTATGAGGGCCTTTTGGACTAGCGTCGTGCAAGGTTTGAGTATCAAAGATCTAACCTTTGAGGCCAAACATGGTGGTTGACCTTGAGCTCTGTGTTAGGTGCGAAGCATACTCGGCGACTCCATGAAAGCGTGCCACCATTTTCAGACTTTATGCGACCTCACGTAAATGGCGTTGAACTCGTGGGCTGGCCCAATGAATTCCTCACGAAGGTACTACTCTCTAGGAACCACTCCTCCGAGCAGTTCCATAACACATGGAGTCCATGGCCATGTGAGCTGCGGCGAGGCGATCTTCCAACATAGAAGAGCACTCCCCTTCGGTTGAAAGACCGTCGTTAGGACCTTCATGTTGGAGGTATGTCGCTGGTGTGAAACTTGTCGCCATATTATCAACCATGCCTGCGTGACTTGGCGTCGAGGGGCACCAAATAACGGAAATTTCACCTTCGAGTTCACGGTGAAAGTTAGCATAGCGGCGGTGCACGGTGGAACCTCGAGGGGTGTCGGTGCCCTGACCTCATATCTATCCAAACAAATGATCAGTGCCTCAAACATCCACTGAAAAGATCTCATCATCTCAAAAAACATCGCCAACTGCTATCCACTCCTGTCCAGGGGCACTGCTCGCCTCCACGGGGGTTAGACCCCTGGTGATGGATAACTACTCGAGGTGTCCGCGCCTCCTCCCCTAACACTTATCGTACGCCTCCCGCGGTGTCCTCTAACCATGATTTTTGCATGGACAATCACTTTCGATCAACAACGGTATAATCAATCTAATCATGTCCACAAAATTCATAGCGAATCCCAAATTAGGTGGTCCGGAAGCGGCTCACGATACCATATGTAATGACCCTCCTGGTTATGACAACAACTCGATACTTGAGGTGCAAACTTTTGTTTTGTTTTAAAAGTGTGTGCAGGCGTGTAATGAAGAACGAGACACACTTGCACCGATTGTGCTTCACGACGACTAACTGGACGCCACCACGATGATCACAATAAAGAAGATGCAAGGCACGCAACAAATACTGCAAGCATTAACGACCCTAGACATGAGCACACAACACCAACTAGTTAACAACATCTTTGGGTCGCGCGCGATGCGAACGAAGGGAAGAATCCATGATAGTGATCCTGCTATTTACGCGCGAGGCGGGGTGTTTGAAATCTTTAGTTCTACGCTCGAGAGAATCCAGAATGAAACCCTAGCGATTTTCGGAAGAGATAACTCCGTTCGGTGTCGCAGAGTGGAAACCCTACCTTTAAAGGGGCCGAGACTCTTAATACGACAACTGGATTGCTTTATGGTACTAACATCTTTGACGCATAGCTCCTAAGGCTACTGGGGATAATACTGCGTCCCACCATTTTATCACGGACCAACAAGACATTAACAACGTGGTAGAACAATAAATAAAGGAAAAACCTCATCCTCTACGGAAGGTGCAAGAAAAAAAAAAGACTCAGGCAAGGACCAACCAATAACTAAGACAGGACATTCCTACGCCCCGACTGTGACTGATTACTGACCAACTACTCCATTAATTATCATTAACCGAATGGCAACATAAGGCAAAAACACAATAATCTCAACCCCCATTATTAAGTTATAAAATCATTTTGCACAGTTCAAGGGCGAACAATAACACAAGCACATTACGTGCCGATAATCACAATAGTTGAGTACGATATCCTTACCATGTTAGTGACAGTTTTATTTACATTCTGCATATTATCTTACCTTGCCTTCAACTTTATTACCCTACTTTACAATAACCTTACAAACATTATCATTGCAATTTAAACATCATCATTAACCCTTCAATTTAACAAATACTACATTGCAATTTAAACGATATCAACATTAAATTAAACAAAGTTAACATGGCAGTGTAAAAAGCATCGTCATTACCTTACCCAATTTAAGCAATATTAACATTAAATTAAACAAGTTAACATGGCAGTTTAAGCATCATCATTACCTTGCAATTTAAACAATATTAACATTAAATTAAACAAGTTAACATGGCGGTTTAAGCATCATCATTACATTACATTTTAAACAATAATAGCATCAAATTAAACAAGGTTAACATGGCAGTTTAAGCATCATCATTACATTGCAAATTTAAACAATATTAACCTTAAATTAAACAAAGTTAACATGGTGGTTTAAGCATCATCATTACATTGCATTTTAAACAATAATAACATTAAATTAAACAAGGTTAACATGGCAGTTTAAGCATCATCATTACCTTGCAATTTAAACAATATTAACATTAAATTAAACAAGTTAACATGGCAGTTTAAACATCATCATTACATTGCATTTAAAACAATAATAACATCAAATTAAACATGGTTAACATGGTTAACATGGTAGTTTAAGCATCATCATTACATTGCATTTTAAACAATAAAAACATTAAATTAAACAAGGTTAACATGGCAGTTTAAGCATCATCATTACAACCCTGATAAACGAATAACGGTGATGAGCACAAAGAATAAAAACCAGGAGGAAAATCTTATGGAAATTCATAGGGTAACTGGAATCTCCCTATTGCAGTTATAATATAACAGATTCCTTTATATAAAACCTATTTCTCCGTAAATCGTAATCTTTTATTAAAAGAGAACGGTGGTGTGTGCTTATTAAATCCTTGTCCCGTAGCAATTCAAGATGGTTAGATGCGTCCATGGGGTATAAGATTTTCTCAGCTCAGTGTTTTAAAATGATACACATATTGCACTATCATTATTGCACTATTTTAAAATGATACACAATTCTTGATTTTATCAACCGGCAATACCCTCCCCCAATAACGACTAGTTAAGGCATAGCGCGCACGAACCACTCCCCAAAGGCTTATACCGATCAATATCTAACTGTCTCCTAAATTAAAACTGTAATAAGTTTCAATAGCTGTAAAAGTGTAAACCTAAATCTAACTCCATTTCGTGGGACAAGATCCTCATACGCTCAGTAATTAAAACTTATAAATCTAGGGTTTCTAAGGATCCTCGACCAGTGCGCTAGACGAAACCGCATTAACGCTAGGTAAGGGAGGAGGGACAGACCTAAAAGAATTAGTGGTTCCGACTTTCAGTGTTAAATATTGGGCGAACAGGGCGGTAGCACAGATCTAGATCAGTACCGAAAGGGACGTGAGACTACTTGGATTCCTGTGGTTGAATCGCCCAACAACCCAGAGGTAACCTGAGGGGATTGTGGAAAAAGGGAGGCGACATTGTAGCCAGGAAACCGATCACTGTCAGGTGAGGTGATGAAGAGGGCGGCTGGCAATGCTCAAACCGCTTCGGAGGAGAAAGGAAGGGCGTTAATGCGAGGCAGTCCGTCGGACAATCGGCGTTCTACTGTCTAAGCCAACTCTAGAAGCGACGGTTGCTCCTCAAGAGGCATTCGCATGAGAGTTGTGGTTAGCAAGACAACCGCATTGCTCATGACCGAGAAACTATACGCCATTACGGAGACTTGCGAAGGGTGAGGCCTGAGCGGCCAAGGGATTGATCCGCCCGAGTCGACGGGGCTCTGAGAATTTGGTTAAAGAAATTTTGAACCTACGGGTGTGAAGGAAGGGGCCGAGCGAACTTCGATGTTTAATATTAAACAAAACTTTGATTAATAGTGGCATAGGGGTCCTGGTGTCAATGCCATAGAAAACGGTCAGAATGGTGGATGCACCACTGACTTTAGATACGCTGTATATTGTAAGGGAAAGTCTAAATGGTGGCTATAATTGATTCACACCTACGGCAGTGCAATCATCAATCAAATTCGGTCTATACAGTCCCACTGTAATGGTTGCCAGCTCAGAAATTTGATAGTCCCAAATCGATGAAGGCGAGGTAGAAATGCACCGGCGAGAATAAAAGCATGCAGAAGAATCAATGCCCACAATAGATTTATATGCCCAGGGACCCAGATACCATAACCATAAACCCAAAACAAAATTGCCAGAAACCTTAAACTATGCCAAAAACGAAGAACCATAAATTTCCCTGCTAAATTTATACAGCATAAAATGGGTCGATTCCTATGGTTCATTGCAACCATTCTAACTAATCTTTGTCACAAAACTTAAAGCATTCACACATGCAGACTCAGTAGTATTTGTCATATAACCTTGGGACTTTAAGCACCAGGCAAACTCATTGACTCGCATAAGTAAATTTTTGATTTTAGAACAAACTAACTTTCCATAAATTGATCTAAGAATATACCAAAATTTCAGTCCTAACAATCGGGCGATAGAGGCGCAACCATCTAAATTTTCGAGGCCTTAAACCACGGACTATCATTCTGCCATGTGGCTTTGTTCACCGCGCTCAGGATAATTATGCTCCTTGATACTCCGGCTTCGCCGACCCATTAGAGACTACCGGTACCTCCCAATAGATGCTAGGTGTACTTTCTGCTTCCCTCTTTCGACCCCAAACAGGGCCACAGATCTAGAAAGAAGTCTAGCTTCTCGACTCGCCTCAAAGTGAGCTACCACTCCAATCTGTTGAGAAAAATCCCAACTCCTCACAAGCAATGGAGTCCCTTTCTCAATTTTGGCGGCATAACAATGCCTAATGGCGCAGTCCCCTCTCTTCCCCTCCTCTCTTTTTCATCTGTTTTGACCTAAATCACATTTATTTTAAGTTTTAATCAAAACCTCTAAAGATTCTATGTCTTACAAGTGTCACCCATCCCCAAGTTTCTCCCCAAAATTATTTCTCCCCTTTTTTTTCTTTTTTAAAAAAAAATATTTTTTTTTTTTTTTTTTTTTTTTTTTTTTTTTATTTCATTTTTATTTTTAATTCATATATATATATATATATATATTCCTCTATACTCCCATAAGTTAAATATATATATATATATATATATTCCTCTATACTCCCATAAGTTAACTAATTAAATCCTTCTTTTCAAATTTACCACCACGGATTTGAATTAATTTCTTAGTCTGTTTATTTTACCCTACACACTTTATGAAGACTCACATTAGCTTAAGTGGGTTTTTTTTTTGTTTAATTTTATTCTTAGCACATGTCTGGTTAGTGCTAGCTAGTAGGAAATAAAATTTTAATGTTATTTGAATGAAAAAGCTATTGTGAGTAGAATATAATGGCATTGTTATTAGGAGATGGTTAAGCTTTGATTATTATGTTAGGGCGAAGTAGTACCTTCACTAAAAAGATAGATTATCAAGCTTATTACTGGGAATGAGGAATGAACTTATGTACGCAATTAAGGAAGGAATTACTTTATGAATTGAATTAAAGGAGGAATTGTTTTACGTATTTCATTAAGGAAGGAAACCCCTTGGATTAGGTGGAGGTTGCAAATCATAGGGGTAATGAATATTTAATGTAGTCTTGAATTATGTTTTTTTTTTTTGACATAGGACTCAAATTATGAACTGGCGATGCCTGGTTAGGGGAATTGTTTAAGGATTTAATAAGGTGTTGCTATCTTAGGGATATTTAGGCTGATTCCTTCATCCACATTAATGTGACGTGCCCTTCAGGACGCACCACGTGCTCTAAGGGTGCCACTCGCCTCTTGAGTTTCTTGTGTGCGACGTGCCCTTCAGGATGCACCACATGATCCAAGGGTGCCACTCGCCAACTAGACTGATTGGTAGACACCTATAACCCCTGTAGTCAACACTCTGCCAGGTGAACTTGTGGGAGACTAAGGGTTCTAAGGAATATGGCCCCCGCCTTATTGCGCGCCCCTTAGAATCATCGTGAGCGACTGTCGCAGTCTTCCCTCACGGCATCGTGGATCCTCCCGAACTTGGTAATCGTTAACCTACAGTTCGAGCCACGGCGGGAGAGCTATTAGGTAGTGGGAGGGCTGTTGTCCACCCCTCTCCCTCAACCTCTCTCGAACTCGTGTGTGGCCCCTTTACTCCATATGTGAGTCTGTTCAGCAAGCTATCATCAGCCTGCATCATCAACAATCATGTCAGAAATGTCAACATCACATCATCAAATCGAATGAAATATCACAGTAAACAAATCAATCCAATAACACACTCCCTGACTCAATCTGGAGTCCAAGGGGGTTCTACCGATGCCGCTGCATCCTCAAGGTTCAAAACCCTGCACACTCGATAAACTGAGTCAATAGCACTTGTCTACATCAAATAGTAAAACACCACGTCGTCTATCAATCGCATCATAATCAAGCATATATGGTTTAACATCATAAAGGTCCAGATCACTTGCAAGCAAGTGTCCTCAAATAATAAGTTTTCTCAGTGTGCCAGAGCAGTAAGTTACACAATTTGACCCTCAGTAATATGGAAAAAAAATTGGATATCAAACTCATCAAAGAGGAAATGAATAATCTAATAGAACTGGACCATGAGCGTAACAAAAGAGCCTTGAACCTCATAAGTTTTCATATAAAATAACAACAAGAGGAGGATACGCTAGCTATAGTAAAAGAAGAATTAAATAATAAATTACAAATTGATACAACTTACCTCATAGAAGCAAACAGGCTAAGAAAAATACTTGATCACAAAGATAGGTTGATCCGTGTCAAAGTAAATTGCAATGACCATAAATATAGCATACTTAGTAAATCTCTAAGCTTAAAAGGGTCAGGAATATTTATAATTGAAGACCTCATTCCTGAAGACTAGGCTGAGTTAAGGAAGGGAGTTCAAAAGTTAAAAGAATCTAGGAAAGAAGGAAAATGGGCAATAATTATAAATCAAAAATCTATTGTTAGGGATAGAGACCAAAAGGATAATAATAAATAGGAATTTGGGACACTTTGTAACATCCTGCTCTAGCGCACTGAGTGAACTTATTCTTTGAGGACACTTGCTCGCAAGTGATCCAGATTATTATGCTATTAAAACTTTTGATTTTGATTATGAGGCGTTATGGGGTGATGACATGTTATTTTACCGCCTCGCCTTAGACAGGTGATATTGACTCGGTTTTACTGAGTGTGCAGTATTTTGGACCTCGAGGATGCAGAGGCATCGATGGAACCCCTTGGAGTCCAGATCAAGTCAAGGAGTGTACCATTAGAGTTTGATTGTTTTATTGTGATATTAGTGCATCTGATTAGATGATATGATATGGATATGTTCTGACATGATTTGTCAATGATGCAGGCTGACGATAGCTTGTCGACCAGACTCACATGTGGAGTAAATGGATCATGCACGACTACCAGAGATGTTGAGGGAGAGGTGTGGACAACAACCCTGCCACAACCTACTAGCACTCCCACCATGGCTCGAACTGTAGGTTAACGTTTACCTAGTTCGAGAGGACCCATGATGTCGTGAGGATAGACTACGACATTCGCTCACGTTGATTCTAAAGGGCGCGCAATAAGGCAGGGGTATTATTCCTTAGAGGCCCTTAGTCTCCCACAAGTTCACCTGGCAGAGTATTGACTCCAAGGGTTTTTTATGTCTAGCAAGTCAGTCAAGAAGCGAGTGACACCCTTGGAGCACGTGGTGCATCCTGAAGGGCATGTTGCACAAGAAAAATGGAAAGAGGTGAGTGGCACCCTTGGAGAACGTAGTGCGTCCTGAAAGGCACGTCACGAAAGGGAATAGATGAGGCAAGTGGCACCCTTGGAGCACCTAGTGCGTCCTGAAGGGCATGTTGTGTTGTTTTGATAAATGAATGAACCTAGACAACCTTAGGATGAACAATGTGATAATAATTTTTAAAAACGGTTTCCCTAATAAAACATCCCCCATCACGAAAATTAAGGTCTAGGTCTAAATCATGCTAGTGGTACAATTTTATCCTTTTTATTAAAAGAATTTTGATAAATAAATAAATAAATAAATATATATATATATATA
>SNQJ01S0196764.1:32106-43833 GCA_010110895.2 Picea sitchensis
CCCGTAACCTTTCCTCCAACCTTTTATTTGGCTCCAGAAGCCATCTCTACCAAGCTAAACTCATCCTGTTTGACTGCCTTTACCTTAATCCTTTTTAGCACTGCACCAGAAATGAAACTCTCAGTAGCACCTTGGTCTATCAAAATACTAAGGGTCTGGTCATCGACAGTACCTGTCGTCTCGAGAACTATCGACTAGTGCTCTGCCTGGTGGTTATTCACCACTGCATGAATCTGATGGGCCTTGCCCATATCTCCCACTGTAGCGGGTCCGGTTGATCTGGACGCCCTGGTCCTCTCCACAGGACAATCGCGCTGGTAGTGTGTCTCCCCACACGTCCAACACCCCTTCTTCAGCCCAGTAGTCCTGGTGCCCGAAGTAGAAGATGACTGCCCACCGGCCTGAAACCCTGGTCTATTCTGCTGAGCAGGCAAAAACTGTTGCTGCTGCGGGCGACGCTGTTGCTGCTGCTGTGGTCCTTGGTAAGGTGTCCGCTGCTGAGGCGGCGATCGTCGTGGGGTAGTAAAAGTGGATCCCCTCTGGAAGCCATGATACCCCAGCGTGTGTCAAGATGTCGTCTTCTGCTGCGGCGTACCAGATGAACCTTGACCTGCAGGTCTCGCTGGAGTCCTGGTCTGACCCCCACTGATAAGCTCCTCCTCTGCTATGAGGGACTTTTGGACAACGTCGTGCATGTTTTGAGGCATCAGAATCCTAACCTTTTCACGCAGGCTGTCGTTAAGGCCAAACACGAACCTGTTGACATTGAGCTTCTTAGTGTTCAGATGCGGAGCATACCGGAGCAGCTCCATAAAATGTGCCTCGTACTCGGGCACTGTATGAGCTCCCTGTCATAAAGTGTTGAACTCATTGAGCTGACGCTCAATGAATTCCTCTGAGAGATACCTCTCCCTAAACCATTCCTCAAACAATTCCCATGACACGTCTTCGACGACCATGTTCAACTGCGGTAGGAGCGTCTTCCACCATAGAAGAGCGCTCCCCTTTAGTTGAAAGACCTCCATGCGGACCTTCATGTTGGAGGTATAATCGCGAAGTGTGAAGCACATCGCCATATTCTCCAACCATGCCTCAGCGGATACGCCATCCGGGGCACCAAAGAACTCGGTAAATTTCACCTTCTCAAGTTCACGGTGAATGCTACCTGTAACGGCCGGTGCGCGTGGAGGAACCTCAGCAGGTGTCGGCGCCCTGGCCTCCTCTCTATCCATTCTGCTGATCAACGCCTCGGGCATGCGCTGGAAATATCTCATCATCACCACAACATCGGCAACTGCGATCTGCTCCTACCCAAGGACCTGTTGGCCTCCCTGGGGGTTAGACCCCTCCAGCGTGGATGCTGCTGGAGGCGTCGTGCCTCCTCCCCTAGCACCCCGTCGTCTGCCTCCGTGGCGTCCTCTAACCATGATTACCTTCTCACAACAATCAACTCGATCATCGACTGCATAATCAACATAATCATGTCAACGGAACCCGTAGAGAATCCCAAGTCGCGGGTCGAACCTCGCTCTGATACCATATGTAATGAACCACCTCGTTACGACATCCATTCTAGTATACAGGTGCAATTTTTTTTTTTTTGATTTAAAGGTGTGTGCGCGCGTGTAGAAGTAACAACACACTTGACTCTACGTCGCCCCTTGAAAACCAACAAGATGCAACCACGATGTTCATCACAAGAATACTAAAGGCACACGACGAGTAACTGCAAACAATACACGACCATAGGCATAAGGTGCACAACGCATACATTTAGTGACAAAAGTAAAACTGACCACAATCAAGTACAACATAAATAAGAAGAACAATTGCGCCCCTTACGGAAGGCGCGTGACAGGGACTCTGACAACGAACACCCAAGTTCACAATATCTATAGAACAACCACCCCGATATACTAACTAGGGTAATTAGGTTATGTAATTCCAGGTTATTGCACCACGTATGTTATTACAATAATTAAAGGTTACAATAACTCTGTCATGAAACATTAACCATCTATCATTTATGTCATGATCCGAACCATGATTTCACAGTTATCATACCTCTTATATGCTACAACCACTACGATCATAAGGACCTTACAAGATAAAATCATTCACTAAGGTCCAATAGTAATGCACTAAAATTGACATCATATTTAGAAATGCCATCCTATTTATAGGTAACATCCTAACTGAAATTCAATAACATCATGTTTAGCAGTGGCCAATATAATAATACAATCTTCAAAATGACAAATGGACAAGATTTTAAAATGACAACAACACTATTAACAAATAACCATACTTATAATAACAATAATTAGGAGGTCAGTATATAGAAATCACATCATATAAGTAGCATCATGATTGAATTTAACAACATACCTCAAAATGGAAGGTGGCAACCTACAAAATAATTTGTTATAAATGAGTGTGGATGAAGTATATGGAACTGTTTCCTTTGAATGCAATTTGAGAATCTTCAATCTACTAGAGATGAAGTGGAAGCTACGTGGCATCTAGGTTGGAGTCTGTGTGGCCAATATTAAAAAATTGGTGGATGCTAAAGTGATGGGAGTGTGGTAGGTTGAATTCAATCCATATGTTGTATGAAACTTTGGAAACTTCAATGTGCTGCATAAACCTTTTGTGAAGCTTCACTATGATCAAATTTCAGTAAACTATGATAAAATTTCACTATGATAAAACTTTGGAAACTTCAATGTGTTGCATAAACCTTTTGTGAAGCTTCCCTAAGATCAATTTCAGGACAACCACTTGGCAAAACCCAGGTATCAAAATAACATTCCTTTAAGTCTACCTATGAACGAAAACTTTTCAAAATAATCCAAATACCTTGGAAAAACAAAGGTGAAAAAATAGTGCATTAGCTTAGGGAAAAGTAAATATAGGAAAGCAAAAGGATAGATAAGGCATCCATACGTATAGCAAAGTCATGGCATATGGGAAGGAAAGAATTTTACACGCAATTGTGTTCTTACCTTCGCTATAGATTTCCTAAGATTCTACAGGTCAATCTTCTTGTAGTCTCCAAAACAGAATTGATACATCACTTAGGTATGTGGGGAAGGTGATAGCACTAAAATATGTTGTTTAAAAGAACAATTATTCTAAGGTTTTACTTAAATATCAACATGGGTTCGTCTTGAATTGTAAGACATAAGACACAATGGTTTATAATTGTTCTACTCAAATAACAATTTACTCTACTAAAATAAAACTTTTAAATCATTAAATTGAAAAAAACAAAAACAAATAGAATGACCTGGATTGTATCTTGGTCTAACTGGTGGCTAAATCTGCTTACGGTTTACAATGCTTCCCTTCATACTCGGGAAGTGAGACAAAAATAAATACAACCACAATGTAACCGGTCGGTACATCTCACACAGCAATTCAAGGTTGAATAAACACCCCCAGTGATTCAAATGAAAATGCATCCCACAGTAAAGATTTGTCCACGGAATATAAAAGGAAATGCCCAACGTATACAACGCCATTGTACAAAAACGCCCGATATAATATCTGCCCACTGTCAATATTAAAAATGCCCCCAAACACTTCCGCCCACTGTCAATGAATGCCATTAAAAAAAATGCCCAAGACGTACAGCAAAATGCAGACCCTTTAAAACGCAGATTATTAAAAATCCGATTATCAAAATGCCCAACATCATTTTAGAAACGAGGATTAAAAATGCAGATTATTTAGAAAAAGAAAAAACGCCCAACATCATATTAAAAATGCCCAATATTACAGTATGAGTGCGCCCCATATCAGTGGAAAACGAATGCCATATACAGTTGCCCCAAAATGCCCCAATGACAGTAAAAACGCAAATCAAATGTAAAACACCCAATGCGCCTAAAGTATTTAAAACATCCGTATGACGGCAAACGCCGAGTCATTCCTAATCGCGAAATCAAATGTAAAACACCCACGCCTCTAGCATTTAAACATTCAGATGATCAAGAACGCCGTGAGTCATTCCTCCATGAGGTCATTGCATCAAACGCTAGGGTATTCTTCAAAAATCACAAGCATCAAAGAACGAGGTATTCTCAAATCACAGTTATCTCGAAAAAAAAGCGTAGAGGTATTCCTCAAAAATCACAGTTATCAAAAAAAAAACGCCGATCAATGCATTCAAGCCCAGATTAAAACCCCATATCTACAATGCATAAATCTAAACCAACAAAATACGTTCTTCTCATGGCCAAAAGCGGCGTAACAATTTCAACATTGCTAGAACAAACTCACAATAACCTTTGCTGGAACAAAATTTGCCGAAATAAAAAGCCATAACGATTTCATAATATTATCATCAGTAACCGTAAATTTCCGAATATAAGATGCCTTCTACTTTACCACCAAAATCATACCATTAAGGTTCTTTATCACTCTTCACATGAAGACGCCCCGCCCGCGTCGTCCCGCCTCCGCGTCAGCTGGCCCGCATCAGAGAATTCAATTCCACTTACCAAACGCTTTAGGGTACTGCCTAATTCTCATAGCCCCCGCCGAGCCGTGAAATGGCCAAGCCAATAAGCGGACCAGAGAGATCAGTATCCTACTTGCCTCCATGTATCGAAGCAATTAATTCAACATAGTTGAGATAACCCAACTCCTCACAAGTAACCCGTCAAGCCACAATTCAACAGAATCGCCACGCCAACCGCTCCTTCTTCCTTCTTTTCCCTTCTTTTATAGAAAAAATGACACCCACCTACTTTCCTAAACATTAATTACACTAATTTTAATGACTCAACTCAAAATATTCTCTCATTCAAGTGTCGTCATCCCCAAGGGTTCTCCAAAAATTTATTTCTTTAA
Source organism: Picea sitchensis (assembly GCA_010110895.2). Lineage (NCBI taxonomy): Eukaryota > Viridiplantae > Streptophyta > Pinopsida > Pinales > Pinaceae > Picea > Picea sitchensis. The sequence goes on from SNQJ01S0196764.1 coordinate 36,964, forward strand.
TTATTAAAAGACCAATTCTCTCACTCCCCCAAAAATTGTTCTTAATTTACCCCACTTTACTCCCACTTACCCTTAATTTACTCCCCATTTACTCCCCACTTCTACCCCAATTTCTAGTCTCTTTTATTCTATCATTTAATTCTCTCTTGTTATTTTTATTTTTGAACCCAAAAGATAAATGCTGCTTTTTTATCTCTTTCAATATACTTAAATCTCAGCTTTATACCCCACAACTCTGAATAAATTTTTATTTTTCTTCTTTATCATTTAGTTTCATGGGTTTCACTTAATTTTAATTCCCCAATACTTTACCCCCTTTACTTCTAAGAATACTTTAATTAACACCTATGAGGGTTTTAACCACTCTGTGGCTTATTTTGCAGAATCTTCTCTTAGGGCTTCGTCAAATTTAACTTCAGAGATGTTTTAATTCCCCTGCTTTCATTTGAACAGCATGGCCACCCTAATTAGGGGAGTCGCTTTTAAGAATTTTATCGCATTGGGTCTTAGGTCATCTGCTGTCTCATCATCATCATCCATGCGACGCACCCTTCAGAACGCACTACGCGGTCTGGCAGCAATTTCATTGTTTACTCATGCTGATTTGCCCTTCAGATGCACCATGTGCTCCAAGCGGGCCACCACGACTCAGGAGCTTTGCGCCGACGTTCTTCAGATGCACCACATTCTGCGGTGCTACGACTTCTGTATTTCTTGCGCCGACGCGTTCCTTTCAGATGCAATTCTTCATCATCGCTCAATGGTGCCACTCAATTAATTTGATGGATTGGTAGACCTTATAACCCTAGATTCAACACCCGCCGTGTGAACTTTGTGGGAAGACTAAGGGCTCTGGCACAATTCCCCTCGGTATTACTTCTTGTGAATCATCATGAGCTGCATCGTCGTTAAAGTTGGCCTCCTCACTTATTATCGCGGGATCCTCGGGAATCTGTGTAATCGCGTAATCCATAGCCTGAAGCACTTCCATGGAGTGTTAGTAGGTTGTATGGTTTCGGCTCCACACTCTTCCTCAATTCTCTGAACTCGTAGGTACCCTTTACTCCATATGTGAGTCTGGTCGGTAAACTATCGTCAACCTACATCATCAATCAATATGTCTATCATGTCAACAACATATCATAAAATCAGCATATCAATGTACCAAAAGCAATATCACCGAAAATGAAACAACCCAAATAGCTCACTCCCTAACTCAATCCGGGTGTCCATGGAGTTCCATCATGCTCGCAGATCCTCGTGGTCCAAACCCCCGCGACACTTCAATGAACCGAGTCAACAACACCGCTTCTATATCAATGTAGTAAAAACATCCTGTTATATATCTTAACGCATCATAATGAAGGAAAAGTTTTATCATCCTAAAATCCGGATCACTTGCGAGAAAATGTCCTCAAAAATAAGTTTGGTAAGTGCGCGTATGTGGATGTTACAGACGCAGACATCCCCATGTAGCCTTAGGAGTTGTGTCAGCATGTGAGTGTTTTGTGTAAATAATATGGTGCTGGGACAAGTGTCTCGGGCCCTTTAAAGGCGTGGTTTCCACTCTTGCGACAATACCCGTGACGGAGCAATAGTTGCTTGAGTAGTCGGCCAAGAGCCTATCCAACCTTCTCTCTCCCGAGAAGAGAACTAAGATTAAACTCCCTACTTTCCTGTGCGGTAAATAGTAGATCTTACTACCATGGATTCTTCCTTCAGAAACAGGATCGGTATGACCCACTGCTGTCGTTAATCCCAGGTTGTGTGCCTTGGCATCTTAGGGTCTTAATGGTTGCGTAGTTGTTGTGTGCCTCATGCCTTCTTTGATTGTGATCATGGTGGCGCTTCTTGCTAGTCGTCGCATGCATTAACAGTCAATTGTGTATGTTCCTTCAATAATGCCAAGAGACACACACTTTTTAAAATAAAACAAAACAAAAATTGCACCTCATCGTAGTAATGTCATAACAAGGAGGGTCGCTACAAATTGTTGGTTATTTTTTTCTTTCAGTCCCTATCTCTGTTGTGATTTTCTTCAACTTCTCCTTCTTGGTTGATTGTTTATGTTTTTTCCATTTCTTGAATCCTATCATTCATTGTCCTGTAATTCACTCTTGAACCCTTAGAATATATCATCTATTTGAGTTTGAATGATATCTTTAATTTTTTTATCAATCATTGCCTCTAGCTCTATTTGAGAGGTTTTACATCTCTTTCTTTCACTTTTTCTAATGTCTCTAACTCCCCATTTATTTTGGCATCTCTCTTCTCTTATTTTTTCTACTAATTCCACATAATCATAAAGGATCTCTAGGGTGGTATTTGGGGGGCTCCCCTTTAATGAAGTTTCTTTGAATAGGTGGTAGTAGCTATTCTTGTATTGAAAAGAAGAGAAAAAAAATGTACCATAAAGTAAATTATTATTTTGGATTGAATTTATCTCCTCAAATCAACTTTTACTTATGAAACTTTAAAATAAAAATAAACAACAAAAATGTTTAAATATCTTCACGTTAATAGATTATAAATATATAGTAAATTAAAATTGAATCAAAGTAAAAGTGACTCACCTCATTTCACATGTCCACTTGCTCAAATGGTTGAAGAAGCCAAAAATAATTTCCAAACGACAGAGAAGTCTGGAGAGAAATTATAGAGATTATTCTGGGTAAAAGGTAAAAACCAAAGAGAAGTATTATTCTTCAAAACCAAGACATATATAATCTTAGAAATAAAATATCTCCAAAAAAATAGAGAAGTATTATTCACATTCAAACCGCTAGATATAATTTCAAAACCCAGAGAGAATTATTATTCCGCTCAAAACCACAGAGAGAAGTATTACATATATTTTTATGTACTTTTTTAGAAACTTCATTGTATATAGTTCTATTATTTATTGTACTTTAATAAATACTTGATCAAATTTAATCATTCTCTAACAATTTTGTAGCCTTATATATATTAATACAAATGAGTATACAACATGTGTACTTTTCGATAATCAAACTCTGTAATTGTCTTCACCTTTTAATTATAGGAGTCCTTTTGTTGCTGGTAATGTTCATGTTATTTTGGCTCATATGGTCTCTTCTTCTACCCTATCAGATCTCATGCCATTAGGCTTCCATATAAGTGGTTTCTATCTCTACTCTTAATAGATCTCATGTCATTTAAAATGCAATGATCAAGGCATAAGAACTAGTCTCCTTGAGGATTTCTACCTACCACCTTATACAAGATCTACTCTCTTCATGTTTCTTCTTGTATAGAGCTATGCATTTGGAGAAATTGGTGTGAGCATAATTTTACTTTTTTTTGTTCTTCATCAACTTAGCACCACCTTGAATTACTAAGTACTTCGTTGACTTATTTTTCTAACTCCTTCATTATTGTAGCAACATTCTACAAATCCCTTCGCTAGTAGAAATCACACACTCAACAAATTTTGGCCACTATTGTGGGGTCAAGGGTGCAACATCTCCCTTGTGGTCTCCCTTTTTCGTTGCAGGATGGGTTGAGGGATTTTTCTTGGCAGGGTGATGGACAATGCTTCTTGATGCTAATGATGATTATACTATGTTCCCCTTGATTTTTCTTCTTCTTGAAGGGTTTCCTTTGAATTTTTCAGATAGATTGTAGATAGTTCATTCGCATCCCATTGGTTGTTCTCATACGTAGTCCAAAATGGCTCCAATTGGTGTGGATGAGAGGAATCAATAGAATACTCAACTAATAGTAGTTTCATGTAGTAGATATCCCAAGTGATATAAAATATGGTGAAAGTATTCCAAGAGGATCTCCTATTAAATAAACCTCAAACAATCCAATTACCACTGAATTCTTTCTAGTTGGAAGCTAAGGTTTATATTCCTAGGTTTGAAGGTAGATTAAATGGTGTGAATCTTGACTCTTGTTTGCATAGCCTCAACACATACTTCAAGAATCGACTTGAGATTACTAAGGAACATAAGATCCAAACCATTGAGGTCCATACGATAGAACTACCCTAGATTGGCGGTAGAATCACTAGAATTCGTTGTCTATTGAAGAAAGGAAGATTTCTCACTGGGATGATTTTAAATTTTCTATGTAGACAAGGTTCTACCCCACTAGTATTAAGTTAACCTATCGACACAATGGTGATTAACTCAAATGAATACCAAACTAATCAGTCATATGACACATTGAGTTGTTCAAAAAGATTTAGATCCAATGAGGAATTTCATATTTAGAAGAGTTACTCACATTCAAGTTTATTTTTCGCATACTTCCTAGTGTTGGGGAATCAATTGGGATAAGGTGTTCGAGGTAGATGTTTTGGACAGCATATAAAAATAAATTTATCATTAAAACCAAGTTTGGATATAACACCATTGGTACTTTCCCCTCAAACGCTTTCTCCTACAAGCCTTTGTCCAACCATAATGGACAACCTAATGGTCTTGGACAATCCTCTTCATTTTCTTATGAAGGGAAATATTATACCTATCATATATGAGTTTTATCATCCATTGTTGATGAATCCCATATTCTTGATGACATTGAGCAACAACTTGAATATGTCAAGGTTAAAATTGATAATCCATTGGCTTCAAATCCATGGTTTATTCTCGTGACCAGGGACTATGCAACAAGTCCAAATAAATCCCTCTATAAAAATTGTTTTTGGGTAAAATATCACGGGTTTACTCTAATAATTGATAATGGTATAGTTAGAAGAAATTAGTATCTCAATAACTTGTTTTTACTCATGTTCCTACTACATCTTATTCTATCCCTTATCACCTTGGTTTGGTTAAGAAATATGGGAATTCCAAGTTGGTAACATGAGCAATGTGTAGTCACTTTTTTCATGGGCCCCTTCTAGGATACTCTTCATTATGAATTCACTCCATTGTATTGTTTGAAACTAATCCTTGGGTGTCCTTGTGAGTTTGATTGGTTTGTATTTCATGATGGGAGGCACACACCTAGTGAATTAATAAAGATGGTTAAGTATACAAACTCTTAAGTATACAAACTCACCTTTTCTTCTTCATTCTCTATATGTCCTTTACTGTGCACACAATAAGACAAGCCAATCTCACAATTTTTTATCACTTGGTGTTGTTTGACAAGCTGAAGAAGACATAATAGGGAAGCTCCCTCCCTCAGACATTCAGACTATCATAGGTTCATATTTGAAGGTTCTTGAAGAACTTGTAGGGTTATCCCCTCTTCATCCTTCCCAACACAAGATTTATTTGGTTCTAGGTTATTCAATTACTAGTTTGTTTGTGTATCACATCATCCCTATTGAGAGTGCAAAGATCAAGAAGGAAATATGAAAAATTATTGAAGATGGTAAGAGATATACTAGCACTTCTCCTTATGGTTCTTCAATTTTAATTGTACCCAAGAAAGGATAAGAAGAATGGACATTATGCACATATTATAGAGCTTTAAACAAGATCATAGTAAAAGACCAATTCCCACTACCTAGGGTTGATGTTCTCATAGACATATTAAAGGGAGCCAAAATTTTCAAGAAGATCAATCTAACCATTGGTTATTATTAGGTACATATGAACCTTTCTCAGATTCTTGAAAAATAACTTTCAAACCAAATATGCTCCATGAGTGACTAGTCATGCCCTTTGACCTTACTATTTCTCTTGCCACATTCGTGAGAATCATCAATGACATATTTTGATCACATTTGGATAAATTTATAGTGGTATATTTGGATGATATATTATTCTTCAAATGTTGGTTTTCCATAAATCATATAACATGTTCGATTTGACCTTCTTAACAACATGTATAGAAAAAGAAGATGTCCTTTGGGAAAACTTCGATTCATTATTTAAGTTTTTTTTATTGACCACATTGTCATGCATGTTGATCCAAACAAGATAAAATTCATGTTTTTTCATATTAATTATAGTATTGATTTGTTTTTATGAAGAATGAAACACTTTACAACAACCTACAATGGTAAATCAAACTACTTTCTTGATTATACATTAGGAGATGGATTTCTACAAATTAAATCAACTTTTAGTTTAACTCATTCATTATGCTTCACATCCATCCATGAGGCACATTTATCTTCCTATGATGGTCATTTTGGTACCTTGAAGAATTACCTCATGTCATTGGGAATCCATATACATGGAATTTTATCATTGTATTTCCCACTACTCTTCGAAAGCGTGATTTTGTTTTTATTGTTGTGTGTAGGTTTTATAAAATGGTTATCTTAGTATCTTGCAATAAAACTATATGTTTCCAAATATGTTGAATTTTTTTTCTAGCAAGTATGGTGTCACTTTGGCTTACCATTCATTATCATATTTGACTGTGACTCTATATTACTTAGTTAGTTTTGGAAAACTTTGTGGAATATTTTTCTTTTTTAGTTAAGGTTATTTTTATTATTTCATCCACAAACTGGTGGTCAAATTGAGGTGGTAAATTTCTCTTTATTTCAAACTCTTTGCATTTTTACTAATAGAAAAAGTAGCGGTACGTGTATCTTCGCATGTTACAACATAGCTATAATCAAGCTCTCCATTTTTATACATGGTGCTATCCAATTGAACTTTCCTATGGGTATCAACCACTTGCTCCCTATCAAACTCTTGTAGCTATACCCACAACCTCTTCCTCTCATTAACTACATGAACAATCTAAGGTTCTTCTTTTGTTGAGAATTTGGATAAAGTACATGCACATGTTCATGATACCTTATTGAAGGCTCAAGACAACTACAGAGGAATTTCCGATCAACATCTCATCCCTCCATATTTTCATACTAGTGATAAAGTTTGCCTCTAATACTAAATAGGTTTGGTGTTTAAATATTAGTTTAATATAATAACA
>SNQJ01S0196766.1:0-15510 GCA_010110895.2 Picea sitchensis
GCCCACGCATGTGGGGCCCAGACCCCCTAAAACCCTCTGTACGGCCCTCCGTACAGCCCCTGCCCAAAAATTGAAAACCTATTTCTATGCAGGATGATCAGACCACTAACCTGATACTCGCAAATCGTCGATCAGATGCCTCGTCCTCCCCGAATCTCCAAATCTCCTCTGAAAACTGCTCGTCCAGTCACTATTGTAGCAGGTACAAATGAGGTGGCAATGTGGGCCCTACAACTATATATAGGCCTTTTTTCCAGANCGTCTTCAGCCACGGGATCAACATCCTGTCACCTACATTACAGCAGTCCCTGGGTCTCTTTTCATCCTGAGCCCCCGGGGCACCTTTTTCTCATATCATGGTTAGGTACGCACACACATAGTCACATTTATCAAATACATGCTCATATCTTTGATTCTCTTCAGATATTGTTCACTTTGGGTATTTGGTTTTTCTGTGTGTAGGTACTTGCTGATCATCCATCGACATCACTCCTTCAGGTATATACTCAGCACTGGCATGTAGTCTTTCCCGCTGTATCGCATTTACATTTCAAGTCACACCCTCTGATATTGGCCTCTAGGATCCCCATTCCCGGCTCTGCAGTACCCACACCTCCATTTGCATCTTCGGTACTGTTACTCGATAGCATTCTTACCCACATGAGTTGTCTCATTCATAGCACCTTTTGCCACTTTCTGACACTCATGCTGTATTTCATTACCCTTTAGGGATGGGAGTCCCGATAGTCTTTCATCATGACGTGCATCAGCCACATCCTCCTTCTCCTCATTTTGCTAGCTTTCCCACACAGACTCCCAGATTATCTCTTTACGGTTCTATTCTTTACCTGCACCCCCGCAGTATCATGAACCCTCCAATTCATCCACCATCAGTTTGCCTCTCTGCGAACCTACCTTCATTTCACCTACCTCATACAAAAACTCACCAATGGGGTCCCCACCCTTCTTCAGTCTTCCCAACAAATTATGCCCTACATGGGCCACTCATATTACACTGGGGCACCCGTTTCTATATTTGTACATTTCTCCGCAATTATTCATTATTTATTGTACAAATGCCTTTATTTCTAGTCATTACATTCTCTTTTTGTCGTCACCGTTGGCGACTTGCTTACTTCCTTTTTGGCTACACGCAACCCATGTCACCCTTGGTTGGAGAAAGACTTATCATCTACCCTTGCCGGCATCGTCCATATATTCAGAGTACTCCACAGGTCACTTACCTCTACCCTCTGAAATTTTTTCACCTTGTCCCGCCTCTGGCACAACTTATCACCAGTCTTGTCGTCCCCCTAACACTCAACCTTGTTACACGGTTTCGGCCACTCTTTATATCATACATCCTCCAACCAAGGGCAGTCTTGATTCTTCCCACTTTTTGACTTCATCCATGTACCTCTGCCACTTACTCACCTCAGTAGATTCCACGAAGCCCTTTGCTTCTGGGAGTCGCGTTCCCCTTTTGTCGACATCAACACAATTTTCCGGAAGGGAGACAGTATCTTGATTCTCATTCTCCATTCAATGAGAGATCTCGGACGACACAGGGTGAAACACCATTGCTCCCTGTTGTCGTTGGCCCCCATAACATTCGACGCCAACACTTTCTCATGTTATGGTGGGTCTTACTTTGCGACTATTGCAGTTATTTCTATCACTTGCCGAAGACCTCTGAACTTGGTAGGGCCATCAATGCCCGCATCATCGCCGATACTTATTACCACGATCATTGCCTATTATTCAGAGTATGTTCCTTTGCAGAATTGTCTTCTGCCTTTATCATCACCGCCCCCGAGGGCGCTGCATTTGTCTACACCAATACTTCCGTCATATTTTTTCAGAGTTACATCACACGACCATGGGGCATGCTCGCCTCGTTTGTACACAGTTTTCTATTTTTCGCACCTCATAGAAGGTCGGGTCCTACTGGTTCCCTTTTTTCTCCAACGGATCACTCTGAACGATCCCATTATTGATCTATCTTACAACACCATTCTCAGTAGAAGAAAAAATGATGGATTTCGGCTATACATTTTCTCCTAACCTCACCCATCAGGGGGCATCTGTTATCACTGAAATTTCGTCCACACATGGCGACAAGAAATCAGCATCGTCAAACAGTAATGAAGTCATTCATGTCCCTAAATTAATCTCACAGCATTCCAAAAAGGTTAAAAACTATACAAAGTAGTGCAAAATTGAAGAGCGCTTTACAGAAGTTGGGCACGCGTGCATATGCGCGGAACAGGAATGTAGAATGCACGCATACGCGCATGATGCACGACTGTTAGCACAAAAATCCATGCACCTACTAAATCGCGCATTTATGAATGTGGTCGGCCTCCCAACCACTTATGGTTCATCTCCCAAGCTGATTTGACTTCCAAATCCAGGCTGGATCTGAATGGTGGGCTGGTCAAAGACCTAATAATGCCCTAAATGGCCTCTTTTCAAACTATGAAGCATTTACACAATAACCCAATGCAATGCTATAAAAAGCCATGAATGCACCTCATTTTCTCAAGGAATTTCAAGTAATGTTATGCTACCTATATTGTTTTAAGGACTCCATCCTTGACAAGAGCACTTTGGCACCATTTCATTGAGCAATCCACCTCTCCATTGAGTGGATTTTCAAGGAGTTCTTTCATCACCATTTTCATTTTCTTGTTGTAAGGAGAGCAAGCTTGTGAGGGTCCAAGAGCCGTCCCTTGGAGGAAGAAGGGACTCATAGTCCCCTTTCTTCTTGGTGCTTTAATTTCATCAATAGATCAGCCTAAAAACATTGGTGACATGGGTCTATTTGTGTTTGTTATCTCTATGTCCCTATGCTTGTTATTTTAGTTTGTATTAGTTTAATTCTTTCTTATAGTTTTGTTTTTCTTTCTCTAACTCTTTCCTCTACAGCTGTCATGCTCAGCAGGACCCAACTGGGCATGTAAGCACCTCTTATTTTCTCACCAAGGTGACGAAAAGGGTGCAACATCATACCTTAATGAGCTTCTCTTTGTTTCAAGAATAGTTTATTATCTACTAAACAAGGCCAACCACGTGAAGGTGGAAGCTCATATGGCCCCTCCCCCTCTCACACCGCTCTCAATTCCCCATACCCAACAAATGATTTTGTTTATATAGAAAACATATAGACATTCATGCATAACTAGGATAGTCATCAGAACATATGAACATATAAACATTGAAGCATAATGTTGTAATACATATAAACAATGTTTCATACTAGAATCATCAATAAACATCCAAATACAAGTCATGAAGTTATACATCTATTTTTTCTGTGATTTATGTTTTTTTACATTAAAAAAATTGATGATTGGGGTATCATAATCAGCCTTTGACATTGTATTTCTTGCGCTCTGTCCTTCTATTATTTGTTTTTTCATGCACTCATGTACCATACTTCTGGTGCATTGCTAAGAAGGGCGTTGAGGCATCTGTGCAGGGGCGTTAACTGCAACAACAAAAATGATCATATTGATATGTTGAAATATAATTGAAATAACTAATTCATTATTTTGATGAACATTACAATATTTCTCTTTACCTATCTGTGTAGATGTGACAATTGGTACGTCAATTTCTTGTCCACTTGGTTCCTCTCGCATTTCACCCTCTTGAGCTACATTCTCTTCCATTTAAAGAAGATAATATATAAGTATAAGTCAAGAAATAAATATCTACAATCATAGTAAATATTTCTAATTCTGAAGCATACATACTGGAATGGGTACTCTGCTCCCCACTATAATTGGACATGTCCACCCTTGTATGACGTGGTGTTTGCTGAATACCGATAGATTCACTACTGCGGTTGCACTGTTTCTTGAAAACAAACATAAATACTTAGTTAAGGGTGATATAATAAAATATGAATAGACTTTACAAGCATGCTATTGTAGTTTCCTTATTCATTTTATTTACCTGTGTGACTGGGGAGATTAGAGTCTACCCCAAGATTTTCCTATATTCAATCACACTTTTAAAACCGTGTTTGTAACCAAGATTTAGGTCCTCCTCGGTGGCATCCATGTCGAACATATTTAACTGCAATGCATAACAACATTAAAATTACCAATAACAAAAAAAAATATTTGTTCGCTACTGTTAAATAAATATTAACCACAATTAATCATTTGATTCTTACGATTCGGGATTTTAGTTTTCCATAGCCACCCTGGCCTAGTTTATGCTGCCCGTGCTTTTCCATTCTAGCCTTGGTTGCTTTGGAGGTGTCAGGTTGCCTATATATGGAATTTTTGAAAAAAATTAGATATCGGAATTGTTACTTAAAACAAGAAAGAAAAACATAAATGAGCATATTTCACTAATAATATGACATGTGTTGTACATTTCTTGACCAGCTCGTGGATGTCTTCCTTGTTTTTTAAACAAGTTCTTCTTTGCATCCTCTATCAGGGCCTTCCACTCTTTCTCTAGAACCATGGGAGGGTGCTCATGCTTGAGGTCTAATTGCAATTTCTCCCTATATTGGACCTTGGTATATTTTAAATTCTCGCCGACTAACTTTGTAGCCACTTTCTTGTTGAACGTATTGTCGAACAAGTTTACCATGTGGTCTATCAATTCATCTTTCTTTTTTCTATCTTGGCCATTCCAATGTGTGCGAATGGTGGGGCCAAACAACTCCAAGGCTATGTGATTCAAGTTTATGTAGAAAACATTGTTTCTTGTAGAAACGTGTTATCCATTAATTTATAATAATCTCAACAAATGTCCATTTCTATTTCATGATAAAAATGAATCAATTAATTAACAAATACCTGCAATCTTCTGAATCTTGTTCGAAACAAATGCGTCATCCACCAGAAAGGTGAGATCTAGTGATCCGGTGCTTTTAATTCGTTCTACACCATGTAGAATAGCTTCCTCTCCATCTACAATACGTTCCTTTCCAAAGTCATGTGAAGTCTGAGGCTCTGGCTCATCATGATCCAACGTGTCATGCCATTCAACATCATTGTGCTCATCGATGGATTCAAGGGGAACCTCAGGAGTCAAAAATCCCCACTTATGCTTTTCTATGTCGACTTTTTTGTTGCATTGGACCATCACTGCTACCTATAGCAATTGCAGGATCGATAGGTTCCCAGGGCACAGGGTTTAAAATCTCCTACAAACGAAAAACTTTACTTTATCAGATCATATAGAAAATATAAAACAAAAAAAAATATGAAATTTTCATAGCTATTAAAAATATGTGAAGATATGCATATGTGCTAATCTCTCTGCAACTAGGGTTTCGACACTTACAGCTGTCGCGAACTGTGCCCACAAGATGACAGCCCCACAGGGGCTCATGAACCGTAGGGAGGGGGCGCTGACGGGCGTCTCCTACAGCCAAGTCACGTCCAATGAAAGTCCTGCAACGGGAACAAAGAGGTCGACTTTTGAAACGCCTCCAGACATGCGCGCGCAGCTTCTGGTAGAAGGGATATTCAAGGATCGGGAGATGGACATTGATATAGCGAAGGAAAATGTCTCTGCAAACACCTCAGCCCCTTGGACACCCAGTAAATGCATTCCACAGGCACCACAGGCCCCAAAATACGTCATAAGCTCGCCCCGAATAGAGGAGAAGAAACAATATATGAGAGACAATGACCTAGTAGGAAAGTTTCTAGGGATCTGGCCCTCTGTGTGTGATCTGGTCAAATGGATATAGTACTGGTGGAAACCAAAAGGCCACTATGATCTACAACTGGGTTCGAAGGGATTTTTCACAACCATTCTCCAGAACCTAGAGGATAGAAACCATATCTTCGATGGAGGGCCTTACTTCTACAACTCGGCTAGACTCTTCTTGAGATTCTGGACAGAAAAGTTCAGCCCCGAAAAGGAAGACTTCGCCCATGCTCTGGTATGGATCAGGCTGTACTCTCTGCCCCAGGAATTCTGGCTGGAAGAGGTCCTAGCAGGCATAGGCAATACCATTGGTATCTATGTTAAGTCCTCTGAAGCCACTAAGCAGAGGCGCTACACATCATATGCATGAATCTGTGTATATCTGAACATAGCTAAGCCGCTACCAGGTTCAATCACGCTGGAATATCATGATGAGGACTGGGCTCAAACCATCAACTATGAACACATTCCCTTTCGGTGCAGGAAATGCCATGAACATTGGCATCTCTTCAGGGAATGCCCTCTCAACGTGACTCATAAGGAAGGGAACCCATAAAGCAGCAAGGACAAGGAAGGCTTCGTGCAATAGGTAGGGAGAAGGAAACAGGGAGGCAGAAAGCAACCGGCCTAGGTAAGTAAAGATCCTTCCACCAACAATAAGTTTGTGATTTTACAAGATCAACCAGAAAACCCTACAATCCCAGCAAACTCAAATGTACCACCGCCGCACAATGTACCCCAGTCCATGGGCCAATATCTTGAACAACCATCAAAGAGTAAGGAATCGGACCCTCCCCCTCTGGGCTCGACTTAGACTCAGCCTGAATTCAGGAGATAGAATATGGGGACAAGGAAATGGAGATGGAGGAACAGGACCTAGCTGGGGTGGATCTGGACCACCTTGAGCACGCCTATAGACATCAAAAACTCTACACCATACCCAGGGATCAACTGAGGAAGGTGCACAAAGTATTCCTCAACTCATCCGCAGGGTCCTCAGCCCAAGCTAGCAAAGCCCTGGGCATCCAGGGCAGTCATACAAAAAACCCAAATAAATCTCAAAAATATGAAAAGAAACGGGGAAGGAAATCCACAAACAAGCTCATACAGAAAATAGGAAACTTCATGGTAAACTCAGGGCAGATCCACCTGATCTTAGACAACTTCCCTCCTCTCCCCATCCACCCGTCATTATGAATATCATATCTTGGAATATCAAGGGCCTTAACGGACGTAGCAAGCAAAAAATGCTACGAGAACTGATCTTAGTGGAAGCACCATATGTTGTATTGTTACAGGAAACAAAATGTACCTCAGAATACCTTGATCAACTACTTCCCTATTGCTGGAAGCAAGGGGGAGCGGTCTCAATTGATGCCACAGGAATGGCTGGAGGATTGGCTATCCTCTGGAACACCAATGCTGTACTGATGGAAAAATTTCGCACCACCAGATAGTCTATCACAGCAGACTATAGGCTCATCGGCTCAAACAAGCCTGAGCATCTAACCAACATTTATGGGCCGACCACTCCAAGAGACAAACAGGCTTTCCTCAGGATCCTGAGTTACTTGTCCAGCCTCACACAGTACAACATATGGATTATGGGAGGCGATTTTAACATCATCTGCAGTCTGGAGGAAAAAAAAGGAGGATCAAGACGACTGGATCAAGACTCCGGCGACTTCAACAGTCTAATAGATGATCTTCAGCTAATTGACTTGGAGGCCAGCAACGGTATTCACACTTGGTCCAACAGAAGAACTGGAATGCATCAAATAGCTTGCAAACTCGTCCGCTTTCTCATATCGGAACCTCTCATGATGGACGGTACTACAATGTAATCCACTATCTTGAATCTCCCCGGTTCAGATCACTGGCCCATACAATTATGGTTGGAGGTCCCAGCCACTCCTGGGAAGAAACCCTTTAGATTTGAACAGTTCTGGCTAGATCACCCAGATTTCCAAGCAAATATTCAAGATTGGTGGAAGAAGGCAAAGATTCCCTAGGGATCCAAAATGTATAGATTCCAGCAAAAGCTGAAGAATATTAAGCAAAAGCTTAAAATTTGGAACAGGAACACTTTCAGCAGCATCTTCGACTCCCAAAAACACATGACAGAGCAAATGGATGAGATTCAGCGTCGGATCAGAGAGAAAGGACTAACAGATGAGCTCAAAGCCCAGGAACTCAGAGTGAATCAACAGATTGAAGATAGGAAAAGACAGGAAGAGATACCGTGGAAACAGAAGTCACGTATTCAATGGCTCAAGGAAGGGGAGCACAATACCAAATTCTTTCACTGAACTGCTATCCAGAGAAGGCAATCTAATAAGATAACGCATCTCATCTCGGATGAAGGGGAAACCCTTCACTCTCATGCTGAACTAGAAACAAACTTGATTGAGTACTTTCAAGACCTTCTCACTAAGCCCATCCCAGACAGACATGAAGCTATCAATAAGATTACAAGGAATGTACCCACCCTTGTAACCCAGGAGAAAAATGCAGCTCTCCTCAGACCCTTCACCATCGAGGAAGTAGACCAAGCACTCCAGGACACCCCTAAGTGCAAGGCTCCCGACCCTGATGGCTTCACCAGCGAATTCTTCCACTACTGCTGGCCGATGATCCGAACAGAGGTCTGGGAAATTCTGGAAGACTCTAGAGTCACAGGAAAGGTCCATCGGGCTCTCAATGCCACTTTTCTCACCTTAGTACCCAAAGGGGGGCAGGTGCATCGGCCCAAGCGATTTAGGCCTATAGCTCTCTGTGACGTCATCTACAAACTCCTTACAAAAGTAATAACCCAGAGACTCAAGCCGATCCTACCAACAATCATCTCCCCAAAGCAATCAGGATATGTCGAAGGCAGGCAAATCCTGGAGAACATCATTTTGGCTCATGAAGTAATTCACTCCCTGCAGAAAACCAAGACCCCAGGTATGCTCCTCAAACTGGACCTATCTAAAGCCTTTGATAAGCTCAGCTGGGAGTATATGTGAGCAATGCTTTTAGCTTTTGGTTTCAATCAAGATTGGGTAACTTGGATTTTAAATTTAACCTCCTCGGCCTTCTTTTCTCTTCTCATCAATGGGGTACCCTCGAAACCCTTCTCCCCCTCAAGAGGGATTAGATAGGGCGACCCCATGTCTCCCTTCCTCTTCATTATCATGGCCGAAGGACTCAGTCGCTCCATCCATGCTGCTCTAGAAAACAACCTTCTGACTGGTTTACCCCTGCATGACATCTCTCCCCCTATCTCTCATAGCCAGTTTGTGGATGACACTCTCTTAATGGGCAACCCTATTGTACAAGAGGCTAACTCTCTTCAGGAGATCCTCCAAACCTTCTCTGATGCCTCAGGTCTAGAATGCAACAAGGATAAATCCCAAATCTTCTTTTTTAACATGCCTCCTCAGATCCAGTGCCACATTGCTGACATCCTCGGTTTCAATAGAAGCTCCCTTCCGTCCAAATATCTTGGTATTCCCCTGATTGACAATGCCCTCCAGAACTCCTCCTGGGAATACCTTCTGTCTTCTTTCTCCAAACAGATCTCCTATTGGACCTTTAGAGCCTTAAACTTGCCTAGTCGTCTCATTCTTCTCAAAGCCGTTCTGCAAGCTCTCCCGATCTATGCTTTCTCAGCACTGGCCGCCCCAAAGTCTGTCCTCACTACCATCAAAAGTCTATAGAGAAAATTCCTTTGGCAAGGCCTCAACAAAGAGAAGAAGATACCACTAGTCAGTTGGGAAAAACTCTGTAGACCCAAAGAACAAGGAGGACTGGGATTAAGATATCCCTCTATAATGAACAAGGTTCTCAGTGCCAAAATTTGGTGGCGCTGGTTAAAAAACCCCAAAGATCTTTGGGCTAAACTAAGGAGGAAGAAATATGCCCCCAACCTGGCAGAGAAGAACCTAATTTGATGGAATGGGGATGACACGGGCTCTTTAATTTGGACAGAGGCCAAACAGAATAGACAGATGGTCACTCAACATGCTTTCTGGGAGATAGGGAATGGAAAAATGGCTCTGTTCTGGCAAGATTCCTGGCAACAGTGGCCAGCCCTGAGCGCTGAGGAATGGGCCCGTGACATATGCATCCAGGCTACATGGATGGGCCTGACAAAGGTAGCGGAATACTGGTAGAACAATCCCACAGAGGACACCTGGCGCTGTTGGCACTTGGATAGGGAGCGCATTAACCTTGATCTGCATATTGATTTGGCACCCCTGCAAGAAGAGCTGACTAAACGAAAAATTCCCATAATTGTTGGTGAAGATATTATTCGGTGGGGATACAGGTCACAGGGCTCCTTCAACACGTAGGAAGCCTATCAAATTAAAGCTCATTCAGATCCCCCCCCCAGTTACAAAAATTTGGGAAAAAATATGGAATCTTAAGCACTGGCTGAAAATCACTCTTTTCCTTTGGCTGGTCTCTCACTCAAGCATTCTCACCTGGGACAATCTCCTGAAGAGGGGATTTGTGGGACCCTCCATATGAACACTTTGTGGACAGGCAGAGGAAACCCTAAACCATCTCCTCAATACTTTCCCTTACACTGCTCAAATATGGGATCAAGCAGCGCTCATCATGCACACCTCGGACCGCCTTAGAGATAGTATCATCTCAACCGTTATGAAATTGAGAGATCAGGATTTCCATTCTCCCTACCTCAACCGAATCTGGCAACTCCTACCTGGATTTATCCTTTGGCAAACGTGGAAAGAAAGAAATAGAAGAATTTTCAGAAACACCTCTTCCCCATGGCAACATTGCTGGCGTCAATGCCAACGCAACATTTTGGAAACTCTCCAACTTAGGAATTGGTCCGATGCAGACTTAGCCTGCTCTCCCCCCGAGCTTCCCATCCTCTTCTACTGGACACCTCTCCCTTCTCTTCAGACTCCCCCCCCCTTCTCCCACCATCCCTTCGAGTCGCCCTCCCCTTTGGTATCCTCCCCCAGAGGATTTCGTCAAACTCAATTTTGACGGAGCATCTAAAGGAAATCCCAGAGCTGTAGGCTATGGAGTGGTCTTCCGTAATCATCATGGGCACATCCTGGTCATAGGAGCAGCCCCCCTCGGGCACTCCATGAACAATGCGGCAGAACTCTGGGGTCTTATCAGGGGACTGCAACTGGCCATTAAAAATAATTTCACAAAGATAATCGTTGAGGGAGACTCTCAAGTCATCATTGGCTTGTTGAGCAGAATCCTCCATGGGGCCAACCCGGATATCATTTCCCCCAGCTAGAGACTATCACATGGCCTACAGATCATTGCAGGTCTACTGCATCCAAACCAGGTTATCATTCCCACACACATCAGAAGGAAGGTGAATCAAGCTGCGGATGAATTGGCTAATCTGGGTACCGACTGGAGAGGACCAGACCTTCAGTGTAATTCAGCCCAGGATCCGGAGCACCCTATTCTCCAGCACTGTATCCGTAAAGCTGGATTGGTAGATATTCCCCTGGATGGGGTGTTAGTGCGGGCTTTGTGGCAAGGAACGGGAGAGGACACAAGCCACTGCGGCACGGAGCCACGTGATGGGATCGTGCGACAAGCCACCACCCTCCCCGGTGTTTAATTGTCCATTACTACACTGCAAGGGAGCATTTACGTAGCCCACTTCTCCCTCTTAATGAAACTTGAATGGCTTGGCTCATTATGTTTGTTATCTATCCCCGTTTGCTATTCGCAGGGCTCCTCCCTTCGCAGCATAGGCTGGACTCTGCTCATCTCCTTTGGGTTGGTGTCGTCCCTGCCACTCTCCTGCACCGGATGCCATTAGTCCCCTCTGCCAGTTTCATTGCGCCCATAATGACTTGACCAAGGGGAATACCGAGGAGGGGCTCTCCCTAGAAGCCTCGTCGGCCCTCGGTCATGCCTCCTGACTCGCCCTCTAGTTGTTCTTCCCCCTGTCTTTAGTCTGAGTTTACCGCTGCTTCCTCACCAGTTTCGTAGAGCGTGCAAATACACTCTTTGGCCATAATCCCCTGGTCGCCGATTTCACTCTTACGACCCTCTCAAGACCCCCTGGTGAATTCCTCTACCCCCACGCCAACCTTTGGGCCTCCGAGCAACTTGAGTTGTGACCCTCCTACACATGACACGCCTAAACGGGCTGGACACCATTCCACTGACTCCTTCGACGCGATGCATTTTAGAGACCAACTGATGGTATTGCACGACCTGGTCTTTGAACTCAGGCAGGAGGTGGTGGATCTTCATTTTCGTTTACAAGCCACAGAAGAAAATGTGGCGAGCTTTCTCCAAATCCTCTCCTCCATGCATGCGGATCTCTCCTCAGACCCGGTTGAAACTACTCCAATGGAGGCACCTGTTGCTGCTACAGGTGAAGGTCTGAATAGGGTGCATCGACCAACAATAGTGGAATGGGAGAAGGATGAGCAAAGGAGCAACGCTGAGGGAACCGCGCGAGACGAGGAAGGGGAAAGGCAATGGGCAGACCAGCCGACGTATATTGAGGAAGAGCCTTGGACAGAGGACCTCTGAGCCACGTGGATCGGCTATCTTCCAGGTGTCTAGATCTTTAGTTTTTTCAAGTCTTATCAGGATCTTAGACTTAGAATATAATCAGTTTGAACACTGTCTTTTACTTTAACTTATGACATATTTGACATATGAGTTGGATGGGCTGACTGGACTGGTTTCCCCTTTGTTGGGGCAGTCCAGTAAATGCAACCGGTATATCTCTGTATTTTGCTACTCTACTTCAGCTTTAGCAGGCTCTTAATATACATATACTTCTTATTTACAAAAAAAAAAAAATGTGAAGATGAAACTTACCCCAAAATTAGTTATTACATTTTTTAGCTCTGCAATTCTTGCCCTGTCCTCTTGTGCCAGGGGTCTTTTGCGAAACAAAATTAGATATTCTTTATTTTCCTTCTTGAATGCCTTCGTGACAGTTTCTATTGGGTCAGTGGAATAAAATATTTCGTTCTCATCAAGATCCTCACTGAGTGTCTTCCTACATTGACCATGCCACAATACATTGATGAATAAAATTAATGAGATGAACTTTAACATTTGAGAAATTTTGTTATTGTAGTCATAAGTTATTACTATATTTAACATTTCCCTGCTGAGGCACAATGGGTGCCTTTCCATGGTCACTCTGGACAGATGTAGCGGGTGATTTTCCATGGTCACCCTGGACAGAAGTTGACACAAGAAATCAATCAAAAAAAGTTATGAAATTCTCCTGTAACATTAAAAAATGAAATATTGCAGTGATATCAAAAAATAAATAATGAAATTTCAAAAATTTAGTTGTTGTAGTCATAAGTTGTTACTATATTTAAAATTTACCTGCTGAGGCACAACAGGTGCATTTCCACAGTCACCCTCGACAGATGTAGCGGGTGATTTTCCACGGTCACCCTGGACAAAAGTTGACACAATAAACCAATCAACACAAGTTATGAAATTCATCTGTAACATTAAAAAAATGAAATATTGCAGTAATATCATAAAATAAATAGTGAAATTTCATAAATTTAGTTGTTGTAGTCATAAGTTGTTACTATATTTAACATTTACCTGCCAAGGCACATCGGGTGCATTTCCACAGTCACCCTTGTTGAAAATTCAACAAGAAACATGTGTCTAATTTACTTTTCCCTTAAATAAATTGGACAATAAATATTAATCTATTATCTCATTTATAACTGAGTGATTTGGAGTTGTAACGGAATTATAAGTGTAGTTAAGTGAGTTAAGATCAGTGGTACTAGTTGTAACTAAAATTGTACTAGTGAGAGTTTAGTGAATTAATTATTAATTAATTCACAATCAGTGAACTCACATGCAACTGAAGATTCACCACGGTTAACTACATGCATGTCAGATCCAGTAGAGACCCAGTTGAGATAACATGTGAAAGGGACAGCTTGGCTATCAGTTGTGATTTGAGTGAAGTGAACTCATGCAATCACACATGCAATGTATATTCTCATGAGCATGTGCAAACTAGGCAATTCAGATTCATTGTGAGAATTCTAATTGTAGGGATTGTGAAGAGGAGGCAGGTTGTCTGGACACAAAAAATTGGCACATGTATTTGCTGAGTTTTTGTATGACAGTGTGAGATGATTGTATTGTACTGAGAGCTCTTGGATTAGAGTTTTTTATGAGATTGTTTCATGATCCGTGATATACATAATATATGATAGTGGGGTTTTTAGCTTTACGCTTTCCCGGAAAAACTTCTGTGTTATGTGTTCTTGATATTTCACTTTGCGATCGTGGTTTAATTTTCCACAAGAATAATAGTAGAAACGATTCTGTATTTAATAGTGGCATATAATTGTTAGATCAGGAGAATCACAGGAAATACTTAATTTGTATTGAAATTTCTACATGGTATCAGAGCCACAGAGCCACGAAAGAGAGGTGCGAAAATAATAGTATTTTCGTAGGTCCCATCTCTAGCAGGGTGAGAACCTTAGTACTGAAAACTACACACATTTATCAGAGCAGAAATTCTCGCACCCTACTCATAGGAGAGGTGCGAACTTCATTAAGATTCTCATAGGCTGCTTGAAGGAGAGGTGTGAACTTCCCTCACCCCACAGTGCATTACAATACAAACTCTCTCAAACAGTTCACAGGCTAGACACTAGTAGGGTTCGAACTTCCCTTAGGTTGTTCTCAGGTGGGGTGCGAAGCTCCCAGGGAAAGAGGGATTGCAACAATTGAGTTTGTGGTTGGATAACATTCAAATTTGCAAGACTTTCTTGGTGCTACAGTTGATTTAAGATCAAAATGTATTGCAGTGGCTTGAGGTTGGAGTATGCACTCGAGGGAAGCTTGAACTACATTTCTTGGAAGGATAGGATGGAGGCAATACTCGAAGACAATGGATTGAAGGACTACATTGACAAAGATGTTCCTAATCCGGATGTGATAGACATTGAAAATCTTGATGCATGGAAAAAGAAAGTGGAAAAGGTGAGGAAGATTCTGTTGGAGGGAGTACGAGACCACATTGTCTCAAGTCTCCATGGGAAATCCACACCACATGCAATGTGGAAGGTTTTGACAGATCTGTTCCAAAACAACAACGACCATAGGAAATTGATGCTCAAAGATAAACTCAGGAATATTAAGATGGAGAAGGGCGACACCATTCCAAAATATCTCACGAAGTTTGTCCAATGTCAGGATGAGATTGGAAGTGTGGGAATAAAAGTCATTGCTGATGATTTGGTGAGCTTGTCTCTCCTAGGACTTTCCAAGAGTTGGCACAGTTATCAAGACTCTATCAATGGAAGGGAAAAATTTCCAGATTGGGAACGAGTATGGTCGGATCTAGTGCAAGAGGAGTTTAGGTGGAACACCTGAGATGGATCTTCATCAAAGCGTGATGATGAAGAGGATTGTGCTTTGACTTCCAAGGAAAGGAAAGGGAAAGGGAATAAATTCCATTCAAAATCTGAGTCTAAAGTCAATAAGCTGGATTTGTCCAAAGTGAAGTGTTTTCACTGTCACAAACATGGGCATCTCGCTACTAACTGTCCGCAGAAGAGGAAGAACAAGATATTTGTTGGAGCTGCAACTGGTGAGGCTCTTGTCTCACAATTTGAACTTGAATTCTCCTTGATTGCATGCATGGATTCAAGTGCATCGGGATCGGTGTGGTATTTGGATAGTGGCACTTCCTACCACATGATGGGAGATAAAGAGTCTTTCAGTGACTTGGAGGAGAAAGATCTCAGAATGCATATAGATATGGGCGACGATTGATGATACAGTGCGACTGGTATTGGTACCATTACCTTTCAT
>SNQJ01S0196767.1:0-12990 GCA_010110895.2 Picea sitchensis
AATCATATTTGGGTAGAATAGGAAATTTAGAAAGTGAAGACTACACATTGTAACTATAGAGATGGAATTCAAAGGAAGTGTAATGTCTAGGAGCACCATCAAAATAAGGTTTTGTATGGAGAAAACAATAGAAAACTTAAGGGTGTGAATAGCTAGGGTAAAAACCTTAGAGGTAGTAGAAGAAGCTTGTTAGGTACCAGATCTATTATAATAGAAGAAAAGAGAAATATTGCATAGAATAACAATGGAATAGCAACAAATAACATAAATACTACAAAGAATAACAATGGAACGGTGAATTATATGGAACCATAATGCCAAAATAATACATTTATTGATAGGAAACAATGTTCACTTTCCTCTTCGAGGGGGAAACCTCTAGTAGAGTAGAGCTTTATCACAATAATTCTCCATACAAAATTTATAATTACCTTGAATACTATTTATACTAAATCTATCTGCTACAAGAACAATCTAGAGGAAGATATTCTAGAAGCGGAAGCTTCTATTAGGTCTTCTTACATTTGACTTATTCTTGCTTATTACTAGGCCTTATTAATATTTCCCTTTATTACATGGAAAATATATTATTCTACCTAAATGATGGGTTAGGGAGGTTAGGTCTATAACATTCCCTCCCCCTTAAAATTAGACTTGTTCGTAAGGCTTGAGATGAAGAAATTGTTGGAGAATGGTAGTTGGTTCCCGCGTGACATTTGTTGGAGTTGTATCTTTCCACTATACTAACACTTCCTTGATGGTGTGGTGATGGAGACGATGCTCATGTTGGTCCAATACTGCTTGTGGCTACAACCATATGGATCGTTCTTCATCCAACTCAGGGAGACTAGTTTGAGTTTAGCACTTAGTTCCAATCACCTTATTTAAGTATGAGACATGAAAAACATGATGGAGCTTAGAATTAATTTGCAAAGTTAACTGGTAGGAAAATGGTCCCACGTGCTTGAGAACTGTATAAGGACCATAAAATTTAGGTGCAAGTTTTTGACAATGTTCATCCTTGAGTGTAGTCTTCTCTTCAAATAAACACCTGGTCTACTTCAACAAATTGACGTTCAGAACGACCTTGATCTGCTTGTTGTTTCATGTGATTCAGATCTAGTACCAAATTCTCTTTGAAGGAATGGAGAATGGCCTCTCAAACTGTAAGAGTTTGGTCAACCTCCTAAACCTTCGAGATACCTGGCATGTATGAGAGAACATAAGGTGACAAGGTCTCTTTTGTCTATATACTACTTCAAATGGAGTCATGCCAGTAGCTATATGGTAAGATGTGTTGTACCACCATTCAACTAGTGGTAACTATTGATCCCACTGATTTTTCCGCTCAGATGAAAAACACCTCAAATATGTTCCAAACACTTATTGACAACTTCATTTTGACCATTAGTCTTAGGATGATAAGATGTGCTGAGATGCAATTGGGTTCATTGTATCCTGAACAATTCTTTCCGAAAACTACTAGTGAAAGTGGGATATCAATCAGAAACAGTCAAATGAGGCATGCCATGAAGATTGAAGATATGATCAATGAAAATTTGAGCCACGATGGAGGTGGTAAATGGGTGTTGAAGAGCACCGAAATGAGCATATTTGTAAAGAATATCAACTACCACCGTGATGACTGACTTATTTCATGATTTACATAAGCCAATAATTAAATCCATAGAGATATCCCTCCAAATAGTGGGTGGAATAAGAAGTGGTTGTCGTGTTCCAGGTGCTTTGATTTTTTCTCCCTTGTTTCATTGACAAACATTGCATTCTGCCACAAAGGTGTTGACATCCTCTATCATACCATCCAAAAAAAAAGAACGTTTGAACCTATAATAGGTTTTGGTAAACCCTGAGTGCCCACCTATGGGTGTAGCATGAATATTAGAAAGAACCATGGATTTAAGTTGTGATTATTTACCTAAATACATACGACCTTTGTAGAAAATATCATCATTGTGAAAAGTGTATATTGGGAAAACTGGGGAATTGTCTTGCAATTGTTGGATTAGAAATGAAATGTTGGGATCTTGCATCCATTCCTGGTGAATAACTTGGAGCCAATCTGGTACAATGAAGGAAAGGGAAAAGAGGGACCCTTCATCTTCATATTTTCTTGAAAGAGCGTCAACAACCACATTATCTTTCCATTTCTTGTAAATTATCTCGTAATCATATCCAAATATCTTAGTCGCCCATTTTTGTTGCTCTAGGGATGAAAGACATTACTCCAGAACATACCTTGGGCTTTGATGATCTGTCTTAATTTGGAAGCATTTCCCCAATAGATAAGGGCGCTTGAGATCCACTACATGAAAAATAGCCAACATTTCCTTTGCACAGATTGATTGGCCCAAATGTCACTCCAACAATTATTTCTTGGTAAAGGCCAAAGGCCTAAAATATTTCATAAGGACTACTCCAATTCCTCTCATTGAAGCATCATATTCTAGGGAAAAGGTATTTGTGAAGTCAGGAAGGGATAAGATGGGATTGGTGCACACAACCTCCTTCAAGGATTGGAAGAAATTATCAACTGTTGGAGTCCAAGTGAAAGGATTATTTTTAAGGAGGGTAGTGAGAGGAACCACAATTTTTCCATAATTCTTAACAAACTTGTGATAATAGCCCTTTAAAACCAAAAAACCACACAAGATTTTGAGAGTCTTCGGGTGAGGCCAATCCTTCATAGCTTCAATTTTCTTAGGATCCACCTTGACACCATCCTTCCCAATAATATGACCCAAGTACTCCACTTTTGAGGCTGCAAAAGAACATTTATATTGTTTGAGGAAAAGTTGGTGATGAGAGAGTAGATGAAGAACTTGATCCTCATGAGAAAGATAGGTTGTCCATGTTTTACTATAGATACGAATATAATCAATGAAAAGTAAGACAAAATGACAAAGATAAGGACAAAATATATGGTTCATGAGGCTTTGGAAAGTGGAGGGATAATTACAAAATAAAAAGGGCGGGACTAGGAACTCATAGTGGCCCTCATGAGTTCGAAATGCAGTCTTAGTAATATCTGTCTCTTTCATGCGTATCTAGTGGTATATAGAACAATGATAAACTTTAGTAAAGGATTGGGCACCACCTAATTAATTGAGGAGATCATCAATGATAGGAATGGGAAATTTTTCTTTGATGGTCAATTTTTTGAGGGGAAAAAATTTAGGACATGTGTGCCAAGATCCTTCTTTGTTGAGTACCATGACCACGAGAGAAGAATAGGGGCTAGTACTAGGACAAATAACACCCAGAACAAGCAATTATTGAATTTTTTTCCCAATTTCATTTTTCTGGGAAAAGGGATGACAATAGGGACTAACATTGGGAGGAAGGTTTCTAGGGACGAGGGGAATGGAATTATCATGAACACCACGTGAAGGGGGAAGTCCTTGGGTAGTGGAAAAAACAACTTGATGTTTGGAGAGGATGGATTGGAGGTCAGGATGCACATGTCTCAATGGCTTGAATGGAATGGAATTGTGCAATAATGTTGTAATGACCCTTTTTTAGGATATTTTCCATGTGATGGGAACCGATGATCTCAGGGGAAGGTGTGGTGATGCATTGGAACTTATATTGTTGGTCCTCATGATTGAATTGCATGGTTAAGTCCTTAAAATACATGAGGATGGGGCCAAGAGCCCTTAACCATTTAACACGCAACACAATTTCACAGCCACCCATGTCAATAGAAAACATATGAGATTTCATGGTTTAGTGACCAATTTGGACACACATTTTCACGATACCCCCCACATTTTGTGGAACCTCCAATGGAAATCATGATTTGAAAATTGTTTTCAACAAGGATATAGAAATTAGTTTCTTGGGAATTGCGACAATGAATAAAATTATGTGTGTTTCCACTGTCAATAAGGATGATGACCTTCTTATGCTTAATGTAACCATTTATCTTGAGGGTTTGGAGAGTAGAGAATCTAATGAGGTAATTTAGGTAAATGACCGATTCGACTTCTAGGGGGTCTGAAGGTGGAGTAAAGTGAGTGGATTCAGGTGACTTAGCCATATGGGGGGCCTTGACATCTTCTTCAGAAACATCCTCAGAGATGGCAATAAAAATATTTTGTTCCTTGCACTTGTTCCTAGGAAATTATTTGTAATGAAATTTATAATAAAGGCCCTTGAAATGCCATTCAACCATTTCTGCCCAGGTCAATATTTGGATCTTTAGTGTAGTGGAAGGAGGGGTAGGATTAATTGGTTTGGGGTAGGGAATAAAGGAGGTTTTTCTAGTTTGAGAAGAGACAAATTGTTGTGCTTCCTTAGCTCATTTAATAGCTTCCACCCAACTCTAGGGGAAATCCATGGGGATGTGGGCACAAATCTCATCCTTGATGCCACTGATAAATCATTATCATAAAAAATCATCAGACATGCCCTTCGCGCAGAAAGACAAACGATCAAAAGTTATGATAAAGTATTCCACTATGCAAAATTGTTTTAACTTTTTCAAATGGAATAAATGGTGGGTGTCAGTGTCAAAGAATTCATAAATCTCCACAACAAAGTTTGTCCAAGCCACATATCCTTGGAGGGAATGTTTTCTCTATTTACACCATTGCCAACGTTCTTGATATATATGGAGAACACCATACCAGAGTTTGGCCAACTCATGAGTAATGTCATACAAATATAAATAGTGTTCCATTTTAGTTACCCATCTGGTGGGATCTGAGCCATCAAATTTGTTCATATCCACTCTAGGAAGGTGTAGGTCACTCTGAAAATGATGGGACTGAAAGGTATGGGAATTGGAGGAAGTCCCACCTTCAAGATGAAAAGGTTTTTCAGATGAGGTAAGGTTTCTAGTAATATTAATCTTAGCATAAATCTAGGAAACAAAGAATTAAAGTCAGGTAGAGAGGTCTTGCTTCATGGTTTCCATTTTTGCATCTATGGTGGAATGCATTTTGGCATTGATGGTGGTCATATTGGCACTGATTTGTTGCACTTCCTTTTGGGTCTTTGATAAATCAAATGAAAATGTATTGGGGTAGGCTTCAAGGTCTTCCCTATGGGTGTTGGCCATGATGAAAGGGGGAACCGTAAAGGGGTGGGTGGGACCACACAGAAAAGGGTTTATGGGTGAAGGGTATCACGTTGATCAAAGAGAAGAGGGTAATCCAATGTTGTAGGTCCCAAATAAGGGTGATGGAAGAGGGTCGACACCAAAGAGAGAAACAAAAGTTGAAAATTGATAGGTATTATTGCGATCAGAATGAAAATAGGAGTCCAATGGGATAGCTCTCAAATAAGGCTGCGGGGAGGTCCCAATTTTTTTTTTTTCCTCCTACAGAGTTATACTCTGAAGTGAATAATACTGTAGTGGAGAAATTCCCAAATTCTTAACAGGAAGAAATATGTAGTAATATCACAACCCGAATGCAGAGAATAAGGTTGCATGAAAATAGATCTTGTTTGTTCATGTCTTGTTCTAATTTTTTCCCAAGGTTTAGGGTTTTGAGGGTGCCTAAAGACAAGGGTTTGACCTATGCTATATCTCTTTAATATATGTGTGGGTTCGAACAATAGTACTCCACCCAATATCTAAGGGCACCAACTAAGGAGGCTAGACCATACACTTAGTCATACTATCGGATTACCTAGGTACTAGAGAGTATCTTCCCAAGTGTTGTTCTCAGTGGAACTATAGTAGTCAGGAGACCAATCAGTTTATCAATGGAGGGCTTCAGGATATCTAGGTTAGTCTATATACATTTGTTGTATGATGCGCTACCACTCGAACGGGTACCAACAGGGGTTACAAGGGTGGCCAACAATGTTTCCTTAAGTACCACTTGTAGTTCCTACGTTTATAATTCCCCAACCACAAATTTATGCATTGAACGATAGATCACTATATATTTAGGATGTTGAAATCCATCTCTACCCTGGAAAAAAAAATTGCCCATAGTTTTTTCCAAGGAAAGTGCTATGATACCACTTGTTAGGTATGATATCTATTATAATAGCATAAAAGATGAATACTTCAAAGAATAATAGTGGAATAGCAATAGATAACAAAAACACTAGAGATAATAACAACAGAACAATGAATTATATGGAACCACAACACCAAAATAATACCTTTATTGATAGGAAACATTGTTCACTTGCCTCTTCGAGGGGAAAATTCATATAGAGAAAAGCTCTATTACAATAATTCTCATCCCTTGACTCCTATTTTTACTAAATCTATCTACTACAAGAATAATCTAGAGGAAGATCTTCTAGAAGTAGAAGCTTTGATTAGGTCTTCTTAGATTTGAATTATTCTTCCTTATTACTAGGACTTATTAAAATTGGCCTTTATTACATGGAAAATATACCATTCTACCTAAATGAGGGGTTAGTGAGGTTAGGTCCCTAAAAAATATAATGGAAAGAAATAGAAAAATATGTTTTCTAAGGAGAAAACTCTTATAGGAAGGGAAAGACACTGAAGAGTTCCAATGGAAGAAGGTGACTTCTTGAATAATATGAGGTTATGAAAACATTGGATTTTTTTTTAATAAGAATGGATTCCTTAGGGTATGGTGGAGAATCAATTTCCATGAAGATTGTGAAATAAGATCTCTAAGTAGTGGAGATAAGGGAAAATGAACAACAATAGGTCTTTGAATGTGTGCCATAATTTAAAGAGGATATTGATGTCAAAGTCATCATTTGTGCATCGGAGAATGGGGAGTCCCTAGAAGACATGCCCATGAGTGCAATGGAATTAATTAATTCTTCTTAGGTTTTTCAAAGTACAGTTTCAAAGGAAGGAAGAAAAAATCTTGTTTTTGTTTACAAGGAAAGATAATGACAACAATAAAATGATTGCAACAATTGAATAAATATTTGAAGCAGATGGGATCAATGAAATCATTGTAAGAGATAAAAAGATTATAGCCTCTCGGGAATTTGTATAAGTTGAAACATAGGTTATGGTAGAAACCATTACAAGGGATGAAAGAAGGTGAAACCATGAAGAATTTGTGAACTTAAAGTGTAGATTTGAAGGAATTAGTGGTCAACAAGGCATAGTAATTGTGTTTGAATAACCCCACGACAATCTAAAATGTTGTATTCACTAAGGTAGTAGAGGAAGGTGACGGATTTGAAGAGGAACTGGAGTTGGAGGCTATGGAAGAAGAGGGTATACATGAAAAAGTTACCCTTGTCATTTTTCGCTGTGAAGGAAGAGATCCCGACATCCAAGAGGAGCATGGACATGAAGATAATGAATTTTCCATAGTATAAAAAATGAAAGTGGTGGAAGATAAGGAAAACCTCGGAGTTGCATATGTAGTATCGAGAGATACAAAGAGAAAGAGGAGGATATTGAATAAATTATTGTTTCAATTAACCACTTATTTTTTTACAAGTTTGAAAATATCAACAACAACATTAAGGTTGAAAGAAAAGAGAAGGAAGGGAACAATTAGGAATTTCTAAGGATACTAAGTAGTATGAGAAAATAAGAATGGAAAAATGATGAAAGAAAGTTGGTTTTAAGATAAATATATGTATAAAAATAACCCCGCTTTGATGAAGAGGTAAATAAAGAGGATGATGGGAATTCTAGAAGAAAAATGATGATAATGATGATGTCTAGGAAATTGAAATAGTAGGTATGAAAGAAGAGGATAATGCAATTGACTTGTTGACAGTTTTCGCATTCCATGTGTGCATGTCTTATACAAAAGGAGGAGTGGAGAATGAAATTACAATGATATGCATGCAAGTAGGATTGTAATTGCAACCAACAAAATAAGTGGAAGATGCACTTCTGAAAAAGGTTCCCAATAATTTATCATTTCCTTTTATGTCTCATGTGATTTGAGCATAGGGATTGACTAACAAGAGGATGGAGTGGCCAAAGAAATTCCATTATAACATTAATTTATGGGAATCCTTATTTTACCTAATGCATGTTGGCTTTTTTTTCCATGCTTGCATGCATTCTTATTAACACTGGGGAGTTCAAACCCATGGTTCATCCAGATTTTACCAACAAAAACCCTAGAGAATCGACATATCAGTCCTCGGCCAAGGACGAAGAAGGTCTCACTTGAGAAGTAGAGGGGATCACAAATACCATAAGTTCTTGTGACAAGGATGAAGGATTAAGAAAAACATGATCCATTTAGGATGACATTCATACCTTCCATATACGAAGACTTATTGTGATACTAAGTAAAACAATACACACATATATCCAAACAACACATGATAGGCACACAATAAATTAGAACTGCCACAAATTTACTATTTATTTCATTCCATTCAATACAAACATACAACATACATTAATAAAACTATATTCGTCGACAACAGAGCTTTATATCCTCTTTAGATAATTCTTCAGAAGTACAATGCACTACACAACACACATCCTTTCAAATCTCAGACATATGACATACTTAGATTTATATTCAGAAGAATTACAATATTAAAAAGACACAGAGTGAGCTTGATTCTAGCAAATCAATGGATATCATCTAACCATATAACTCTATTTCTGATTTAACTGCTTCCTTTTATATATTTCTCTAACTCAGAGCTTTGTCTCTTTCTTCTTCGCTCCACTTGTTCTACTCACAAGCTATCTCTCACACTTCTGGCACCTTCATGTAGTCGACATAGCCTTCTAGAATCAGGGAAATCTTAATTGCCTTGCCAAATCATCTTTTTTCAACTCCAAAATCCCTTGTGCTATTATGAATAATCATTCGAGATGATTTATCGATGATTCATTTCTTGATTCCAGAGTGAATCTCATTGATTTCTAGTGTGCATCAAAACTGGGACCAACACGCATTTGGTAGACTTCAAGCTCAGAATGCAATATCAAAAATTGGTTTGACATGCACTTCTTATCATTATTCATGCATTATCTTAATCTCATGTAAAATTCATAACTAATAACCAAAATTCATAACTAATTCTATTGATATAAAGCCAAGGACCATTGATAATATAAAATGTGTTAAAGTGATTGTGAGTGGTAGTAATTACTGGTTACTAGGTTGACTTTCTCCAAGGACTTCGCATCTTGAAGAGGGGAAGAAAAGAGCTTGAATAAATGATTTTGTTTTCAAAGGAAGAATTTATTTGTTTCCATCTTGCTACTTGAATTTTTTCTAGAGAATTTTTTTATTTGTGACAAGAACTATTGAGCAAAATGTTATCATTGTCGCTGGACATTTTGGCTTATGGAAGTAATTGTAAATGGTTGAATTTTCTTTTCCTATGAACGTTTGGGTGATGAGACTTGCTTTGCATGATTGAGTAACTTTATTACTTAGAACATAAACTTATTAAATGCTCACATGCATGTGAATCATACTCAAGGGAATATGAAATAGATTGAAATTTTTGACTTTGCAGTCTATGTAATCATATTTTTGGAAGATGCTCATTTGATAGTATTGAATGAGCTTGTGATTTTTATTTGGTGAGATAACTATCAAATTGAAAATCATTAATAGATGATTTATAGACATTTTGAGCATTTCTTAATCGAGACTAATAAACTTAGTCCATTAGATCCATAGGCCAGAGGGATGTTCACTATGTATTTTTGTGGTCTAGTAAATTTGTTTTTACTAATGAATCATGATAATAATGCTCTTGATATTTTAGTACTCTTCCTATTTGTTGAGATGATTATCAAAATGTTATGATATGATGTGCCCTTCATATTTTAATACATTATAATCTTTGCCACCATCTCTATTCCCTTTGCCTCTTCTCATGATTCACCAAACTCGACATCCAATTTTCACTGCCTCCACAGGTTCCTCATTTCTCACAAACCAAAATAAAGACTCGTAGACATAATGTGTCTTCCTTCTCCCTTTGCATGCAAGGACATTCTTCCTTATTCTCTTCAAGACCCTCACTTGACCTCATATTTGATAACACTTGTTGGGATCGTCCTGCAAGCATCAATATTAATGAACATAGATAATAAAAAATATAAACAATCACACAAAACACAACAAAGAGGAATAGAGGTGGAAATGGTATTCATTATTTTTCAGTGAATGGAGAAATGAATCTAAGTCTCAAGAAGCTCCTCATGGAATTCTACATTTAAAGAAGAGAGCTCACAAGCATTTTGAGTCATAAAGAAATCCAAACGTTTGAAGAACCTCTAATTTGGAATTACAACTGTATGTGTTGTCACAACCCAACATTCTAAGCTTTGCCACCATCATCTAGTTTCTCTTATTAGCTATTGTGATGAGAGTTGTGAAATATATAGATAAAAATATGAGTATATTGGACTTATATCCATGTTGTTGATAACTTACATATTACTAGGAATATGCCTACAGATAATCTCATGCACATGATCCATAACATAATTTTATGAAAGCGAACTTCACGCAACTGTGGAGTAGAATCAAGTCGCCACAACCATTTGCACTAACATGGCGTCAGATTTTCTTTATTGGTCATTTCCATATTCATATATTTAGATTCCAATATTTTCACACTAAAGTATTTATAGTGTCACAGATACGCCAAAGCGCTCTAATACAAACTACATATTATAACCCTTAGATTATTTTTGAAATATTGTTGAAATTGAAAGAGAAAAACACAAGGGTTATTTATTTTTACCAAAATAAATGAGAGCATGAATATCATAATGCTCATATTTCAGTGGATATTCATAGAGTATTTTCTTTAGCTATTCATAGAGTAGTTCCTTTAGCTCAATATGGATGGATGATTACTAGTTAAAAACCAGATTGGTAGGCATTTAATTAGTATAAAACGATGCACATGGATGATTATTGATGGTTCTCATTCTATTTATTTTTTATATGCTACAGGTATGAAAGTCCACAAGACATAACACATTAGATGCCAAAGGTTGAACCAAGTTTAAGTATTTTATACTAATACCTTTCTCCTCCACAAGTGCATTGAAAGGATATTTTTTTATGATAGACATGCAATGCACTACCACATCTACAGGCACCCTTGTACAGTTCTATTAGAGCCTCCATCATGGTGTTGCGGTGTCACAACCTCCATTGCAACTCTATTAGAGCGTCAATGCAACATTGCCAAAGTAGTTAGAGTAGTTTAGAGCCTCCAAAGTGGCCACTAAGAATTTATTTTTTTAATGATTTCATTGCTATTGCAATTAGACAAAAATAAATCACATACTGAAGGGAATAACTTAAAATATCATATGATTCAACCAATGTAAAATTAGATTTTTCAAATTTTGTAATAGTAAGATACATTTACTTTTAAAAATAAATTTAATTAGTAAAGAATTTAAACAAAACTTTGAATATGAATATGGTTACAAAGTTGAGATGAATTAATACAAGGTCAACTTAGTTTGCCCACTAAATTTTCTACATTTTTCATCACATCTAAATTATATAAAACCAGTATTACCAGTTCCTACCGCAAGACTATAGCTTTTAATTCATCATTGACCATCTACTTGTTTTCCTTTGACAACAAATATTTTTTGTGTTGTCCAGTATTGTACATATACTTAACCAAACAATTTTTTTTTATAATATTAAAATTACTTTTATCACACATCTCATTCGCTAACCAATTCGATTTAATCTTAGGTTATACCTATTCACTCTATTTTGATGTCTCCTTTATCTCCCAATCTCTCTTTTTTTCATCTCCAGATCTCTTATCTCCTAATTTATTTTAGGAGTTTTCTCATGTATATACCCCAACCAGACTATCTTTATAACTGGCATAAACAGATTGTATATTGTGCATATATTCATAACCCATATCTACACTTCCTGGTAGACCATCTATGAACCAAGTTCAATTGTTGTCTTCACCCTCTTCCACATGTTGTAATCTCTTTAACAATCATCTGAACCACTAATTCATTCAATGTCGGGTACCATTAGGCGGGTGGGGCTGGAGTTGGATACATGCATAGTGAATGCAAATTCAGAGAGCTTAACCACTCCAATAACATATACATGTATACCATGTGAAGAGGATTACTCAACATTTTCACATGAGTCTAGTTTTGGCGATTTTTAAAGCACTAAGTACATTGCAAGCATTTTGATTGTAAATTCATGATCATCGAAATTATATGTTTTGATTGGAAATTCTTGGACACAGTGATGATATAAATTAAAGTTTTGGTCCCAAGTGTTTTTAAATTCAATTATCATCGTGGTTGTCAAATTTATCACATACCATTGATTGATATCTTTATTAGTTATTAAATTTTCCATTTATGAGTAACTCCAATAATGGATAGTTTTTCATTTTCCTTGTATATGTCTTAGTTCATTAAAATCTATTTTAGAAAATATCCAATAAATGGGCATAAATTCACTTTGAAATGAGTGATTATGTTGTAGATTATGTGATAAATAGAGAAAGTACGCATATGAAAAAATTACAATTACAAAATTCAAATGCATTAGAAAAAATAAATAATTACAAAATCTATACAAAACAGACTAAGTCACCATGAATATTAATAAAATAAAATTCACCTAAAGTCATATCAATATTGTATAAAACTTTGAGTCATTATCTAATTGTGACAAAGAATCAATGAATTAATATATGGATGATCACTGAAATTCTTCACTACATACTAATAGGTTAACCTTTGTAACTATTAAGTTTATTAATTATGTCTGATAATCTTCTCTTAGGTAGCATAAGAAAATCCCGCAACTTAAAAGTTCATTAATTTTATCTTTCTTTTGCATAATTATTACAATTTTCAAAAATAATTTAACATACAAAATTCTAATTTCAAAGTTAATGTTAAGTTGGGACCTATATAGATATGATGAGGATGATGATGATGATGATTAACGTCCACTAAGACCTAATTGGTCTATTGGACCTTAAGAGGGTAAGTGATTACTTGTGATTCTTTAGAATTTTGTTTCTGTGCTCGAAAAGCATTAAGAGAAG
>SNQJ01S0196768.1:12088-29452 GCA_010110895.2 Picea sitchensis
TTTTAAATTTATGAAGTATAAAAAAGTTATAAATGTGAGTGAGGGGGATCCCGCTGCATTTTATTGTTGATAACGGAAACTAAAAGAACCTCATCTCAATATAGGTCGTCAAACAGTTGGGATTCTCGACAACACCACACCCGGAGTTGTATAACATAGGGTGGCTTTGCCAAGGACGAGATCTCTCTGTCCCAGCAATGTCGATTGTCATATGGAATCCAACTCTTCAAGGATGAGGTATTATGTGATGTTTCCCCACTGGATGTTTGTAATGTTCTCTTGGTCCAACCATATATGTGGAAGCACCATGTTGTTTATGAATCTCTACCCCGTAGGGTCATTGTTATTTTGGGGGGTCATGTCTAAGAATACCAGAGGTAGTTTCGACTACTGTTCCACCTAAAATGTGCCGCAAGGTGGTATCTCATACTGCAAAATTTAGCTTCTTCACAATCTATTCAAAAGAAGAACATAAATACACTGCAATCACTACAGACTCACCCCAAGCACCTTCTATCCACCAGAAGAAGGTCGACAAGGTTGCAACAAAGCGCAAAGATTCCTTCTACACACCATCCTCTCATGTATCTCAACTTGTTGAATAGCCTTAGCCTCTATAAGTTTGTGACAAACTTCCACAAACTGAGCAATGCGATGTCTCCAACAAGGTAAGCAACTCACCAAGATTCAGATTCAGGAAACACTTTTTCCTCTCCCCAGGGCACTCGACGCAATGGAGAACATTTATTCCTTAGGAGGGAGGATTGATCCAGGTGGATATCGATGGCCACCCACCTTGTCTGACTCGGTCAAAACTCGGAAAAAATCTTTATCCAGGACAAAGCTTCCGCGAAGAGAAACTTAATAAGCACAAAAATTCCATTTTTAAAATTCTTACCCAACTTTTTCACTAAACCCGGGGAATCATATTTTTTTAGGGTTCAAAAGCATTAATTTTTTTTTAAAATAAACAATTAAAAACATAATTTTACTTCATCAAAAAATTAAGTTTTTGTGCTAACCGCATGTAGTACAATGTTGCATGATATAAAAATTAGGGAACTCCAAAATCTTATAATGAACATTCTTTTGCACACAACAAAAATGTTTCATGTGAATATAGTATTTTATGATATAAAAAATAAAAATGTTTCATGTGAATATAATATTTTATGATATAAAAAACAAGGGATTACATTAAGTTAGTGTGAAAATCATTTGCGCACACAGTATAAATGATTTGCATGAAACATTAACTATTTAGGAAAAATAATTTGGTTCGATTGAATTTATTTAGTAGACTGTAACCTATCTCTTTGAGTGGATTCAGTGAAAGGAAAGGGCCCACCTTCCTCACCGATTCCCCTCTATTTCGAATCCTAGATTTAGTCGTTTTCATTGCAAATGGTTCAATTGTTAGATATTTCTAAATATAACTATTGTTAGAGTTTAGTTCATTCTTGGTAGGTAAATGCACATAGACTTGTTTCATGAGAATTAGAAGTCGGTTGTTGAACATGGATGGAGAACTACTTTTCCTTTTTCTGCATTAGGTTAAAATCTTGTTTTGGAGAATTAAAAGTGTGAAGTAGCTTCTTGCCATAAGTAGATTTCCCTTCCGCAATAGTATATAATTTCTTCCTGCAAAAGTAAATTAGAAAGTTAGATTAAGGTAGGCAATTCATGGCTGTAGCACTCGAGTTGTATCATCACAAATGGGTTAGCGATAATGTTTGTTTGTTTTGTTAAAAAAAAAAAGAACTTTCCTACTACAATTAGATTAGAGATGCTTTCATAATCTAGCATAGACTGTGCAGAATTATCCTGAAATAACAGACTTCCCTGGGTTGACAATTTATATTGGACAATTTGATTTTCCATTCAATTAGACGATTAAACTGCCCAACATTTTGGAGCCGTTGCCGGGGAAGATAATTGTAGATTTTGGTAAGCACGCTAGTTTTTTTTTTTAGGAATGAATAGTCTGCATGAATCACTAAACATGAGAATGAACCCCCCAAAATAATAACATTACGGGCACCAAAGTATGTGGAGGAGGAAATCCTAACATACTGGGAAGACGGACCATTGTTGATAAGATTATAGCCAGAGCAGATTCTTCTTCAGGATCCATTTTTCACCTTGCCAATCCTCCAAGAGGACGTGATCCGCAATAAGCAGAAACACCCCCTCTCGAAACATCATTCTCATCAAGGGTTGAAGCTGAAGTTGAAGCTGAAAGCGAAGTTGAATATTTGTCACCAAAAAATTAGCAAGCAACACTAGAGAACATTGAGGATCAAGGCAGTATAGCCTGGAACCGAGAAAACCTAGAAGAAGTTGTTTATCAGATCAACAGTTGGATAGTCACTAAGGAAGAGTGGGACACTGTTCATATTGAGTGGAGGGAGAGAGAACATATGGAGAATCAAGGGGATAATGAAGAAGAGCTCTACCAAGAGAATCCAGAAAACAACGAGGATCAGGTAAACAATGAAAACACTATCTCTACCCTAGTTTTTTCCTATTTCTGATGTTCCCACACGAGGGATGGCTCCTATGAAAAACATACCTCTCTCGGCTCTCCCAAATTTTCATGGATTATCTTCTGAAGATCCAGATGAGTTTCTGTTTGAATTTGACATTTTGTGTAGAAGCTATGACTACACTACCACTGTACATAAGCTTAAACTATTTCCAGCCACATTAAAAGGAAATGCGTTAAGATGGTTCATGAGCCTTGGATGGGAAAACATTTCAACATGGATACAAATGAGGCAGCTTTTCCTGCACAAATACCAAGACTATTGTCGAACAAGGGAACGAAGAGAGGAACTATTCAAAATGTCACAGAAGGAGGACGACACCCTTGAAGACTTTGTGGAGTGATTCCAATACAATCTACAACGGTCTGGCCATCCTTATGTGAGTAAGGAAATTCTGAAAACCATCTAAAAGGAGTTAGAGAAGATCATTTAGATATGTTGAATATGCTTGGTAAATGAGATATATCTAAGGAATCCTATGAGGACATAGTAGACCTATGCAAAAGATGTTCTCGAGGATCTACAAGGAATAAGCGAGCTATCAAGGATACTACTTTTTCGAGGGTACATAAATCAACAAATGGAGGAGCAACAAGAGCAGAAATAGGTAATTTGTTAGAAAGTTTCAAAACAGAGATGATTAACTCTTTTTCCTCACAAATGGATACTTTGCAGGTCAAACATAAACAAGCAGAACCAAAGCAAGTATTTTGCATTTTCTGTCCAAAATGCAGGAAGAAACATCCACCAAAGGAGTGCCCATTGAACGTTGTCCACGTATGCCTTATTTGTGAATTGAACCATGCCACTAACCAATGTCCTTCTCTACCAGGTGTAAAAGAATCAATGAAGGAAACTAATGAGGAAGCAGAGGTTGTCTATTTGATCATGCAAAGGAGACAATGGCAGCCAAGAGGTCAAGGTATGAATTCTCAAATCTCTCCTACAACATTTAATTATTGGAACAATCAGCTACCATATGGCCAGTCGAATGCCCCCCCTCCAAATCAAATGCCACCCTCTTATCAAGATCCCAATGCATGGTTACCTATGCCCCAACAACAGAATCACTATGGGCAATGGAACCCATATGGGAGAGGTCCTCAACAACAACGCAGTTATCAAAGCCAACACCAACCAAAATTCTTTCAACAATCGTTCCAACCCACATACCAGCAGCAACAACTGCAATTGCCTCCTAATAACTCACTAAACAATCCTCCCTTACAATCTCAGATGCCTGTGCCACCTAACCCAAACCCATATAATAAGGTCGTTCATAACATTGACATACATAATGTGCCAGCCTTAT
This sequence comes from Picea sitchensis, assembly GCA_010110895.2. Classification (NCBI taxonomy): domain Eukaryota; kingdom Viridiplantae; phylum Streptophyta; class Pinopsida; order Pinales; family Pinaceae; genus Picea; species Picea sitchensis. The sequence continues at coordinate 15,947 of SNQJ01S0196768.1, forward strand.
CTATTTCTCCTATACCTTGTGCTGAAATATACTTAAGATTAGGGAGAATAGTTAAGCCAATAGTTGAAGATGCTCCATCTTCAGAATCAGATAAGGAATCAGGGGAGAGACCATTTTCTGATATAGAAGAAATTGACCAACCCATTCTAGAATCAATTCTAGAATCACCGTAATTCCACCATTCCCCGAAAAGAATGAAAATTACCGCTGCAGGGAAATACCATCTTCAATCTCCTTGGTAAATTGCGTAATCGCGACATTAATATTCCACTACCGCAAGCAATGCTGGATGTCCTCATTTATGCCAAGACTGTGAAGGACCTTTGTATCAGAAAACTTGGATGAAAACCTAAATATCCCCTTACAGTGCATGTAGTGTGGGATTTGTCTAAGCTAACACTAGGAAAAACTCCACCTATTAAATATGTCGACCCAGGAAACCCTATCGTCACAGTTAAAATAGAACAGACATGTATTCAAGATGTACTAGTTGATTTAGGGGCAACAATTAACATCATGCTAATAGAAACTACACAACTGTTGCAACTTAGAACAAAAGTCTGACCTACTCCTACTGTTCTAGAACTAGCTGATCACTCTACCATCAGACCAAAAGGAGTAATCAATGATCTAGTTATTTCAAGAGACTCATGGGAGTACCGTGTCGATTTTGTGGTGTTGCACCAAATCCAAATCGGGAGGCCATCCCACCTTTGGGACGCACTATGAGCAATATAGTCGACGTTTTCATAGGTTGTCGATATGGTTCTATGACCATCTCTGATGGTTATGACACAAAAAGACTTACCCTGTATCCTCATGCTAAACCCAGTGCAAAACCTGAAAACTCTATGGATGGACATTGAGGATGGAAGTGCTCTACCTGTGCTAACTGTTTGAAAGGCCCTAAGTTTCAAGGATGAGACAGAGGATGAGTTAATCAACTATTTTATTTATGACCCCTCTGCCGTTACATGTTACACAACACGCGGACTACCAATTGGTCAAAGTATTTGACCCTATGGCCCAGGAAGAAAAGAACTCGGAAATGTTCTCAGAAACTACCGAAAATCAAATTGATTTAGCTGTAACAAAAACCACTGTAACAACAAACATTGTAACAACAAATGATGAAACAAAAACAACTAAATTATTTCCTAAAAAATCGCTTCTAAGAGCCGCCGCTAGAAATCAACTGAAAACCTTGGAACATCAATCCCGATCTCCAATAAACCTTCAGCCAATGATGAATTTTTATTGATTGAACATAAAAGAATCATTTGCATGGGATGGATATGAAAGCATTGCCTTATGAACCATGCACCCACCATACATCAAAGAAGAATGTCAATTCCATTTGTCAGTCAGAAAAGGAGGATGAACTCCAAACCTTGAAAGAAATTTGTTAAGGAATAACTTCAAAATTTCAATGTCGATTCATCTATCCTATATCCGGACAAACAGTGGGTATCACCATTAGTTGTTGTCTCTTAAAAAAGAATGGTAAGGGAGAGAGTGTGTGACTATAGAGCCCCCACGAGGAAAACACTCCATGATCGCTTCCTCCTCATTTATTGACCGTGTTTTTAGATAACTCCGGGTTATCCCACATTTATTCATATTAACCATACACCCATTAAATATCTAATGAATAAAACCTATTACTAATGCCCGAGAAACAAGATGGTTGTTACCGGGCCGCAAAATTTGACATCACTATAGTGTATAGACTAGGAAAAGAAAATGCGGTTGCTGATTTTCTCTCAAGATTACATATAAACGATGATAATTCACCATTAGATGATTCATTTCCATATGAACATTTGTTTGCATTTATTCCGCTTCACTCAATTTGGTATGTAGACATTGCTAATTATTTGGTCGTGGATGGTACCTCCACATCTATCTCCTCGAGAAAGAAGAAAATTATTCAAAAGAATGCTAGGTACAATTGGATAGGAGGATACCTCTTCACACTGTGCCCGACCAAGAAATCGAGATGTGCGGGATGGATGATGAGGTTTATGATCTGTTTAAAGCTTGCCATGATGGCCCCTTGTGGGGGTCATTTTGCTAAAAAAAGGACCGGGCATAAAAATTTTAAGGATGGGCTATTTTTGGCCAAACATATTTCAAGATGCCAAGAAGTATGTCCAAACTTGTGATAGTTGTCAATGGATGGGTCAACCAACTTAGAGAGATGTGATGTCACTCTAGTATCAGGTAGTGTTAGAGCCTTTTGAGAGATGGGCTATGGATTTTGTAGGACCCATCTAATTCACCTTCCAAACAAAATTTTTATATATTGTTCTCGTGATACATGACCACGCATGAGGCAAAAGTACTTATCCGAGCGTCTAAGAGGTTGTCTTAGCATTCTTGTTTGAAGATAGATTTGTTAGGTTTGGAGTTCCTGCAGAATGGTCACTAATGGAGGACCCCCTTCACATCACATAAATTTGAATCCCTACTCAGTAAATATAATGTTTTACATAGAATAGCTTCTCAAACAAAGTTATCGAAGTTATTCTTACTAAAACAATGAAATAAAATCGTAAGGATTGGTCTGACAAACTACATGAAGCTCTATGCGCCTACCGAACTACTTTGAGGGAGCACAATTGGTTTTTTCCTTACGAGTCATATGGAAAAGCCCCATTCCATTGACTTGAAATCAAACCTTCAACTCCAGATCACCGCCAACCTCGACTTGACTATTGCATAGAAAGCCAGACTGCAGCTGTTTTTAATGAGCTTTGATGAAAATATTTTGGATGCTATTAATCAAACCTCGGTGATTCAACAAAAGAGGATGAAATGGCATGACCAAGTCATTAAGAAGAAATTATTCCAAAGGAGATTGGGCTCTGTTGTATGATTCACGCTATAAATAATTTCAGGGTAAGATGCATGTGTAATTTGTTGCTGTAGGGGTCTTATGAGGTAGACACCTGCCTTTCCCAATGGGACAAATTAGTTGATTACTATTGATGATCCAATACACACTTACGTAAATGGTCATCGCCAGACCAGATAGCGCCCATTGTCCAAGACAGAATTCAAAACTAGTTGTACAACCGATGTAAATTATCGTCTTAAACGTAAAGGAGCTTGCTCCTTCCCCTTCTGAACTTTAGGACTTCTTTTGCCCAAACTTTGTATATAAATAATCTTAACAAAATTTGTATTCTCTATTTTTAGTTGAATTTTTTCTATTTTCTTTACTTTGCTGATAAATCTTTGAAAGGTACTGTGAATTCTGTATGTGCAGGTAGACCGATGAACATAAGGAAATGAAAACTTCCTAGAAAAACAAAGTACAGAAGGCCTCGGCCGATTTCAATGTTGTTACACCTTCTCCTGATAAATTGGCTGATTTCAATGTTGTTACACCTTTTTCTGATAAATTGGCCAATTTCAATGTTGTTACACCTTTTTTCCAATAAACTAGACGATTTCAATGTTGTTACACCTTTTTCCGATAAACTAGCCGATTTCAATGTTGTTAAGCACCTTTCCGATAAATTGGTCGATTTTAATGTTGTTACACCTCCTTCCAATGAGTTGGCCGATTTCAATATCGCTACACCTTACCTCCCGAGCATTTTGAAAAGAACCCGCTAATACACCCACTCATCGCTTGTTCTTCTGCTAAATTTCTCATTTTCTTTTTGTTGATGATGCAACTCTATCCCTCCAATATTTTGTGAAATAGCACCACTTATTAGACAATACTTGGCGCTTTCATTTGAAAGTGCCGCTCATTATGACACGTGAATTCACATTCGGCGATATCTAGTTGGCTCACTACAGTAAGGACTACGTCTCTGCACAAGTTATCATTTCTCTCACGATCCTTCATCATGCCAACTATTGTGTGCCATTCCGACAACGGTTGGATTGTGCGGTTACTCCGACAGGTCATTATGTGCGGTAATATTTGAGGTACATGATTAATCCTACATGTTAAATTAATGAAGATATAAAAGCATGATTTCCTATTTACTAACCGGTTACACCTGGAGCCAATCCACTTAGTTGGGGGGGGGGGAACGTAAATTTAGCCGTTCATTTTGAATTTTATACACACCTCCACCACCTTTCTACCCACACTTCTTTTAACTAAGACAATGTATTCTTTCTGCAAACCACGTTCGATCTTATTGCGTCTCTAATTTAGGTGATATTTTCTCCTCCTACGTGCCTGTTAGACTCTCAAGAAACATCATGGGAGGATCAACTGTGAGACATGAATCCACAACTCTAGATAGTTTGTTGTTACACCAAGAGGCCTACCAAATATTTCTTCAGGCCAGCTGGATATTGTATTTTAAGAAGTTGAAAGAGTTTAGTGAGGATGAGGTATTGGAGTTTAGTCAAAATCTTACTGAAGGGTATTCAGTGGTGAATGGGGTAACGATTCTAGTAACAGAAGAAAGCATTGTTGCTGTAATAGGGTTGCCAAGAATAGGAGACCGATGGTTTAACAGAAAAACACATCTCCCAGATGCACATAAGGGGTTCCTCGTCAACACTGAGTGAGTTCAGAACAAAGGCAGAGGTGTAGATTTCAATTCCTTACCAGAGCCATGGGGGAAAATCACAGAATTTCTAAAAAGGTACATTAGCTATGAAGTCCGATACCAAGTTGATTATTTTTCTGATTTCATCTTCTTTTTTTTCTTACAAAATCGGTTATGAGGCTTTATTTAATAAGCGGCAGAGGGGGCTGCCAACCCTTACATATTCAAAATGTGAGCTGTTGCTCTGTTTACAAGCTTCTTATCAGTGAGCCTATTCATATTTGACCCAAGTTACAAGCTTCTTATCAGTGAGCCTATTCATACTTGACCCAAGTTACATGCCGAAACTCGACTACTTAAACGTTGAACTTAGACTATCAGCTGGTCTACTGAAGATCCTCATAACTCCTGGTTCTATCGGTCTGGTTCTCCACCGAGCTACGTCAATGCCCTTTCTTGGAAGAAGCTTCAGCAGTGGCCTCTGAAATCTTGCCAAGAGCCATGGTGAGCTCTTCCACTTGAAGTTCTAGCTTACCGAGTCTCTTTCCCAGGTCTCCCATCAGATTAGCTGCATCCTTCAGCCCAACTTGGATTTAGTCTGAAAGATCATCTTTGATGTCCTACATCTCCATAGCAAGCATCTACCATTTTTTCTTGGTTGTGGACACCTTAATGCTTTCTAACTCCGCCCAGATTAACTCAATACGCTCCTGCGGGGTGAGACTCGGTTTGGACGCAGATTCCATATTTTCCGTTGCTCTGAAGTGTTACAACACAAGAGGATACAAGAAATTCACCACAGCAATTCGTTTGGAGATGAGAACAGGCAGACAATGCGTCCACTTTTTAAGAGGAACAAGGTCTCCTCCTCGAGAATCCACACAACCCGAGTCGGATTGCAATCTCTAAAATAGAGATCTCTCATCTAGCATCGTTATGATGGGTCTGGAGTTTGTCCGGCCCGTCATGATATTCACGTGTAGCTTCAGAGCACGGGATCCTGAAGGCTTATGGGATGGATTGAAGAGACGTTTCTTCATTCACCTTTAGGAGTCCTTTGCGCAGAAGGGAACCATTATTTGCTTGCGCATCAGCTTGCCCATTCAGGGATCTTAGCACATGGCTCAAATGAGATTCTTTGAATTGCATCAGGAGGAGAGAGGATTTTCTGTACAACTGAGCCAGAGTGCTGTCCTTAGGAGTCTTTTTAGTGATGAGGGTTGCCAGGACCTGCTTAGAGTCTCCAAAGATTCTAATTTCCTGGATTCCCAGCTTTATTGCCTGGTTGAGACCTTGCCAAAGCGTGATGAATTCCGCTTGGTTGTTTGAGGCATGGCCTAAACCCCACGCATACGCTGTATGAGTATTGTCGAAAGGGTCCAGAATAATTCCCCCACCTCCTGCCTGTCCCGGGTTCCCTTTTGAGGCCCCGTCAAAGAATAAACACCATTCATTGAGCATCGACCTCCATTGTAGAAATTCCTGCTCCTCCATCCTTATCTCCCATTTCCTAAAATGCAGAGGTTTAATTTGAATGATGCCAGAATGGCCTTGGATGAATTCCTTAAGCCATCTGCCTTCCTCCTTCGAGAGTGGGGCAGACTTCCTGAGGTTGGCCTTTCCTTTTAAGGCTTCTACCAACATCATCCTGGCTTTAATTGCCACCTGGGAGGGCAGTCTTCCGACTTCATTGAAAATCCTGTTGTTCCTTTATAACCAAATCTTCCAGCAAATGAATTTAGGAATCCACATCCACACTGTTTTGAGAAGATGTTTTTTGTTCAGGTCAAAAGGGGATAAAGACTGCTAGTTGCTTAAAAAATCTGAGGTCAAGGAGGGAAGAATTGGAGAGGCCACTCCCATAAGGAAGCTCCAAACTTCTTTTGAGAACTCACACTCGAAGAGGAGATGCTCAGGGGTTTCTTCTTTAACTCTGCAAAGTGGACAGTGGGAGGGGCCCTCCCAGCCCCTCTTCTTAAGATTACTAAAAGTTAGAATGTTGTTGTGAGTCAAGGCCCAAGCAAAATGGTCAACTTTGGGAATTGAAGGGAAGTTCCAGATTGCTTTCAACGGTCCTGGGTTTGGGGGAACCCAAGGAGTGTTTAGGGCTTCCGTATAACCTGTTGAAGCTGTATAGTTCCCTGTGGGTGAACCCCAGCCTCATTTGTCTTTGTACCTGGAACCTATCGGAGCCTTCCCATGGAGATACTCTAGAAGGGTCATGGCTTCTTCGTGGAGCTCCTCCGGGTAGCACCCCAAATTCCAGCTTTGCCATGAGAGATGGATGTCACTTTTCCAGAGGGAGATGTCCCAAAGAGTCTTACAATTGTTGGCTAAGAGCCAATCCCCAATATGCTTAATTTCTCGGACTCCTATTAGTGGTTGATCGCCAAGAATGGAATCCTCCATGATATGAATTTTTTCTTCGTTTCCCGGGATCCAAGTGAGATTTGGCTGAAAGAAGGAAAGGGCTCTAAGGCATAGGTAGAATATTGGGGAACCCTTTGTTTCTTTGGGAGGTCTCTCTAGACAACGATCTTTGTCTCCTCGAAAGTATTTTTTTCTGAGGATTTTCTTGGTCCAGGTTCGTTTTCCAGTGATCATTCGCCAAAGCAATTTGCCTCCCATAGCAAGATTATGAACAACCACGTCTCTTATATTTAGTCCCCCTTCCAACTTTGATTTCTTGACCTTGGCCTAGTTAATTAGGTGGAGTTTTCTCGCGAAATTCTTACCTCCTTCCCATAGGAATCTACGCAACATTACATCGATTTTACTTGAGATTGTTTTAGGGGCGAGAAGTATCGAGCACTGGTAAATAGGAAGGCTGGAGATGACAGAATTCATAAGCACAACTTTGCTTGCCCTAGTTAACCAATTGGCTCCCTAAGCTTGGACTTTTTGTTTTATCTTATCCACCAGGGGCAGCCAATGCGCCACCATAGCCCGGCCTTTAAAACTCGGAATTCCGAGGTAAGTGAAATTATCCCAAACTGAAATGCCTTCCATATCAAGGATGCGCCCTATTTGCTGCAGTTCCTGAGGGGTACAATTCCAGCCAAAGATCTTGCTCTTGTGATAATTAATTTCGCTGCCAGAGCAGGCTTTGTANCCGAGGTAAGTGAAATTATCCCAAACTGAAATGCCTTCCATATCAAGGATGCGCCCTATTTGCTGCAGTTCCTGAGGGGTACAATTCCAGCCAAAGATCTTGCTCTTGTGATAATTAATTTCGCTGCCAGAGCAGGCTTTGTAGAGGTCGAGTTCAGACTTGAGGTTTCGGGTTGTTTTAATGCTGGCAGCTCCCAATAAAAGTGTATCATCTGCAAACTGAGCGTGGCTTACCTTGTTGGTTGAAGGGGTAATTCTAATTCCAGGAAGGGATCTGTTTAGGAGATAGCTCTGTAGCTGGAAGCCTAGCACAATTGCTTGTATGACATAGAGCATAGGGGAGAGCGGGCAGCCTTGTCTGAGCTCCCGAGAGGCTTGGAAATACTTGGCAGGGCGCCCATTGATCAAGGGGGTGATCCATAGAGAAGAGATGCAAGCCTTTATCCACCCCATAAAATTTTGAGTAAACCCAAATTTACTCATTACTGCAAACAAGAAATCATGACGGACCCAGTCAAAGGCATTGGCTAGATCCAACTTGACCGCCATTCCTTTCTCTTTTTTTTTACAGCTTGTGTGGATGGCTTCCTGAACTAGAATTATATTATCGAGAATTTGTCTCCCTCTAACAAAGCCTCCCTGATTTTTCGGGATCAGCTTTGGTATTATTTTCTTGAGCCTGTTTGCTATTATCTTAGTGATAATTTTGTACCCGGTGTTGCAAAGAGATATCGGTCTGAATCTATTAAAATTCTTTGCCCCTTTCTCTTTTGGAATGAGGGCTAGAAATGAAGAATTTGTGCTGCCTCCCAATTTGTTGCAGTTATGAGATTTCCTGACCATCTTGCATAAGTCTTTGTGGATGATATCCCAGCAATGGGTATAAAAATGAGCTGTGTAGCCGTCTGGCCCAGGAGCCTTGTCTGGATGCATGCTGAAGACAACTTTTTTAATTTCCTTATCACTGATCGGTTTTCTCAGCACCACATTCTCTTATTCAGTAACTAGATCGGGTACCTCTGAAAGCAGATAAGCGTGCGAGTCCAATTCCTCCGTTGCTGTGGCTAAATAAAGATTTTTAAAGTAGTTGTGAGCGAACTCCTTAATGTTGTGTGCATCCCTGTAGACTTGATCCTGCCAATGAATTTCGTCAATGGAATTGTAATTTATCCTTGATTGAGTGTGCTTATGAAAGAATGTTGTATTCTTGTCGCCTTCCTGGAGCCATAATGCCCTGGACTTCATCCTCCAATATGTCTCTTCTTCTCTGCAACTTTTATGAAACTTACTTTGAATATCGACTTCCTGCTTGAGAAGGGCTTGGGTGATATGAGTCTCTTCCATAACTTGTTGGTGGAATTCCAAGGTTTCTTGTGCATGTTTCCTTTCCTCCAGGGGCGAGACTAGATTTTTGGCCCACAATTTGAGAATGGCTTTAAGGTGTCTTATTTTTTCCTCCCACACAAAGAAGGGAGATCCAGTAACAGGGATTTTCCATGAAAGATGAACCAGATTGAAGAAGTCGCTTTGTTCTTGCCATAAAGGGGAAAAATTGAATAGAATGGGGCCTAGAGTAGCGCTAGGGCGAAGAGAAAGGGAAATGGGTTTATGATCAAAAGTGTAGTGGGGAAGAACTTTAGAATAGGCTCTCAACCCAATTGTAAGGAAGGAGGATTGTATGAGAAATCGATCAAGCCTGGCAGCTATGTGTCCAGGGCCTAATCGTTTATTTGACCAAGTAAATTTTCCATTGGATGGAGGGATATCCTCCAGCTCCCAATCTGACATCAGATCTTCCACCCATTCTCTGGAGGGGTCCCGAATAATAGAACCCCCCTTCTTCTCAGCCAACAAAAGGGTGACGTTTAGGTCCCCTGCCACTACTAAATTCTCGGTATTGTGACTGGTGATTGGATCCTTTGTGGTTCAGTTTGGTGAAAAGCCAGTGAGTGGTGCCGATTTCTTCAATGAGCTCCAGCTTAGCCGAATCCCAGAAGGTTGACAACCCCCCGGAGGCTCCTCTGGCGCTGACTGCCCTTCCTGGGCCCTTCTTCCAAAATGAAGGACTTATCTTTAGGAGGTCAGCCTCCTCCATCTTCGTCTCCTGGATAAGGAGGACTTCTGTTCGTTCAAGCCTTACTAGGTCTCACAAGGCTTCTTCTTTTATTTTACTCCCTAGTCCTCTGCAATTCCAGGAGACGTATTGCATTATTTACTTGGAGGGGGAGGGAGTCCACCTTTTGGTGTTTTCCCCGGCTTAGCTCCTGATCTGGTGTGCACCATCTCGTGGAGAGTGTACTGAGTACCTTGGGCCACTTCCTTAACAACTTGCTCTTCTCTTCTTTTCTTTTCAGTCTTCCTACCTCTCTTTGGCTACTCCAGCGTGCCTTTTGGACTGCTTGCTTCTTCGTCTTCCTCATCCGGGATCTCCGTGTCCATATTCGAATTCAGACTTATATATTCTTTGCCCGGACTAGGTCTCTTGGCGGGCGAGATTGGATCCGATGGGGCCAAACGAGGGTTTTCATCTCTGTTTTTTCCATCTGCAGGGCTTGGGTGAGATTGTGGGCCTTCTTGAGCTTTGTGGGAGGATTGACCGTCCTTTAGGGGTTCCTGATTACTTTTGTCCTTTCCTCTTGCATTATATGAGTTTTTCCCTCTTTTAACTTTCTGCCATCCTTCCGCATCCTCTTTCCCAATGGTTTGCTTTTTGGGGCAGTTTCTTTGAAAGTGACCATGCTCCTGACAGTTTCTGCGTTTGAAGGGAAAATGCTCATAATCGAGTTTCTGGTAATGGGTCCACGTTCCAATCGAAAGCTTGACTGCTTCAGGAAGCCCTGCCTCCAGATCAACTTCCACACATATTCTGGCACAACTGTACTGTCTGCGATTGTCAGCTCTGTCGATGTACCTGCCAACTCCATTCCCTATCCTTTGCAGAGATTCAGAGTCCCAACAATGCATTGGGAGGTTAGGTAATCTGACCCACACCGACACTTATTTAGGCGTGTCCACCAGGGGGTCAAATTCCGGAGTCCATTTGTTCAAGTAAAGTCCCTGCGTTCCCATAAAATAGGGGTCGTTCCTGAAAACTAGGTCTCGGTCCTCTTCAGAGATAAATTCGAACACAAAAAACCCACGCCCCACCGGGTAGCAGGTAACCCCATGCGCTAGGTTTGGTTTCCAGTTGCGCTGGATCCAATCGTGATTGGTTTTGGAATATGGACATAGGCCCATAAACTGACCCATGAGCCCTCATTGGGCCAGAGCCAGGGCGATCTTCATTGGTCTTTCTTCTGGTAATACGATTTCCGGGATATCCTCCAATTTTTTAATGAATTTTGGGATCACTGGAGCAGCCGTTTTCTTCCCTCTGTTGTTGACTAGCTTGCAAAAGGTCTCTTCGTCCAGGATCTGCAGAGGAGGGGCCGCCGCCCCACCCCCTGGCACCGCCATGGAATCTCTCAGCCCTCGCACCAAGCTCAAACCCTAGAACGTTATTGCATTAGCATGCTCCGCATCACATTTTGCAAGTTTTTAGATATTAGATATTTAACTAATGATCAAAATGTTAGAACAACCCACGTCAAGAAACTCGCTGTTGTTACAGCTATGCACCAATCCTGGAAGATGTTACATGACTTTTGTAACAGATGCCCATCAATCCTAGAAATTGTTACACAACTTCTATGACAGAATCTTGTTAATCTCGAAAGTTGTTACAATAGACGCAATTGTTACACAACTGCTACGACATAAGCTTGTTAATCTCGGAAGCTGTTACAACAGACACCACCAATCCTGTTGTGATATGACTTCTGCAACACCTGCTGATTAGAATGCTGGCTCATGATGTTGATGAAGAAGAATTCAAGATTTTGTATTAATGATATCTAACGAACAACCTGAGAATCGGGGATTCTCAAGACTGTTCTGTTTTTGAACACTGAATGACTCTGACTTTAAATAGCGGAACTTTTTTAATGTAAGGGGTGGTTATTCTTTTTCCTGGAACTGAAGAAAGTAGCGATTATTGTACACAAACATCTTTTTGGCAATTAAATGAAAAATTGGATTGAATTTCTTTAGCAAACTGTAACCTATCTCTTTGAGTGGATTCAGTGGGAAGGAAAGGGCCCACCTTCCTCACCGATTCCCCTTTAATTAAAATTCTAGATTTAGTCATTTTCATTGCAAATGGTTTAACTGTTAGATATTTCAGAATATAATTGTTGTTACAGTTTAGTTCCTTCTTGGTAAATGCGCATAGACTTGTCTCATGAGAATTAGAAGTCAGTCGCTGAACATGGCTAGAGAACTGCTTTTCCTTTTTTTGCATTAGGTTAAAGTGTTTTTTTGGAGAATTAAAAGTGTGAAGTAGCTTCTTGCGATGAGTATATTTCCCTTCCGCAATAGTATATAATTTCTTCCTGCAAAAGTAAATTAGAAAGTTAGATTAAGGTAGGCAATTCATCGCTTTTGTATATTCATTAGTTTAGATTTCAATTATGATTTTAAGTCTGTAGCACTCCAGCTATATCAGCACAAATGTGTTAGCGATAATGTTTGTTTGTTTTGTTAAAAAAAAAAGAACTTTCCTACTACAATTAGATTAGAGATTCTTTCATAATCTAGCATAGATTGTGCAGAATTATCTTGAAATAACAGACTTCCTTGGGTTGACAATTTATATTGAACACTTTGATTTTGCATTCAATTAGATGATTAAAATGCCCAACATTTTGCTGCCGTTGCCGGGGAAGATAATTGTAGATTTTTGTAAGCAAACTACTTTTTTTTTTAGGAATGAATAGTCTGCATGAATCACCAAATGCGAGAACAAACCCCCCAAAATACTAACATTACAGGCACCAGAGGACGTGGAGGAAGAAATCCTAACATACTGGGAAGACGGACAATTATTGATGACATTATAGCTAGAGCATATTCTTCTTCAGGATCCATTTTTCCCCCTGCCAATCCTCTAAGAGGACGTGATCCGCAGTCAACAGAAACAACCCCTCTCGAAACATCGTTCTCATCAAGGGATGAAAATGAAAACGAAGATGAAGATTTGTCACCAACAAATCAACAAGCAACACTGGACAACATTGAGGATCAAGGTAGTATAGCCTGGAACCCAGAAAACCTAGAAGAATTTGTTTATCAGATCATCGTTCGGATAGTCACTAAGGAAGAGTGAGACATTGTTCATATTGAGTGGAGGGAGAGAGCACATATGGAGAATCAAGGGGATAATGAAGAAGAGTTGTACCAAGAGAATCCATAGAACAACAAGGATCAGGTAAACAATGAAAACACTATCTCTACCCTGGTTTTTCCTATTCCTGATGTTATCACACAAGGGATGGCTCCTATGAAAACATACCTCTCTTGGCTCTCCCAAATTTTCATGGATTATCTACTGAAGATCCGGATGAGTTTCTATTTGAATTTGACATTTTGTGTAGAAGATATGACTACACTACCATTGCGCAGAATCTTAAACTATTTCCAGCCACATTAAAAGGAAATGTGTTAAGATGGTTCATGAGCCTTGGAGGGGAAAACATTTCAACATGGATACAAATGAAGCATCTTTTCCTGCAAAAATACCAAGACTACCGTCGAACAAGGGAACGAAGAGAGGAACTATTCAAAATGTCACAGAAGGAGGATGACACCCTTAAATACTTTGTGGAGCAACTCCAATACAATCTACAATGGTCTGGCCATCCAGATGTGAGTAAGGACATTCTGAAAACCATTTTTCTAAAAGGAGTTAGAGAAGATTGTTTATATATGATGAATATGCTTGGAAAAGGAGATATATCTAAGGAATCCTATGAGGACATTGTATACCTCTACAAAA